>CAUDMG010002286.1:503410-560910 GCA_958450375.1 Homarus gammarus | reverse complement strand
AACTAAAGGCTATCACTATCAGAAAGGAGGATGTTCTTAAGAGGAGAATTTTATTAGAGAAGACAAAATCCCCAGGGCCAGATGAAATTTTCCCTCGAGTCTTGAAAGAGTGTATGGAACAGATTAGCGGACACCTCGTAAATTTTTAAACAAAATCATTAGTTACGGGAGTTGTGACAGACTTGTGGAAACAGGCAAATGTAGTACACATATTCAAAAAGGGAGACAGAGCATCAGCGTCAAATTACCGGGCGATCAGTTTAACGTTAGTAGTGGGGAAATTTCTTGAATCAATTATAGCAAATAGCATCCGATCGCATTTAGAGAAAAGCAAATTAATCTACGACTCTCAACATGGGTTTACAAAGGGAAAATCTTGCCTAACAAATCTGCTGACGTTTTTTAGGAAAGTCTTCGAAGGTAGTAGATAACGACGAAAATGACGATGTTATTTACTTAGACTTTAGCAAAGCATTTGACAGAGTACCGCATCAGAGGCTTCTGAGAAAAGTTAAGGCTCATGGTATCGAGGGGAAAGTTTTAAATTGGATAAAATCATGGCTCACCGATAGAATGCAGAGGGTCAGCGTAGATGGTGCTAAATCTGAGTGGGGCTGTGTAACCAGTGGGGTTCCTCAGGGGTCAGTACTAGGCCCACTCTTGTTCATAATCTACATAAACGATCTAGATACTGGGATCAGCAGTGACATAAGCAAGTTTGCGGATGACACCAAAATAGGGAGGCAGATTAATTCAAGGCCGGATGCAAATGCACTACAAGAGGATTTAAATAAACTGCAGAATTGGTCAGAAAAATGGCAAATGAAATTCAACACCAGCAAGTGCAGCATACTTAATATTGGAAGAACAAATGCTTATAATGTATACAGCCTTAACAACATCAACCTAGAGAAGTCGACTTGTGAAAGAGACCTAGGGGTACTTGTAAGCCCGGACCTACAGCCTAGAAAACAGTGCGTTAATGTTCGAAATAAGGCAAACAGAGTATTGGGTTTTATATCTAGAAGTGTAAGTAACAAAAGTGTAGAGGTCTTATTGCAACTATATCTTGCGCTAGTCAGGCCGCACCTCGATTATGCTGTTCAGTTCTGGTGCCCCTATTATAGAATGGATATAAATTCACTAGAGTCGGTGCAGCGAAGAATGACAAAAATGATTCCGGGACTTAGAAACCTTCCATATCAGGATAGGTTAAAGAAACTTAACTTGCATTCCCTAGAAAGACGAAGAGTGCGGGGAGATATGATAGAAGTATTTATGTGGGTGAAAGGAATCAATAAAGGGGATATAGATAAAGTTCTTATAATATCCGAGCAGGATAGGACTCGGAGCAACGGATTTAAGTTGGATAAGTTTAGGTTTAGGAGGGAGATAGGAAGGAACTGGTTCACAAATAGGGTGGTGGACGAGTGGAACAAGTTTAGCAACTTTGTAGTAAGTGCTGGAACGCTGGAAAGTTTCAAAAAGAGGCTGGATAGATTCATGGATGATAGAGAGTGGTAGCAACTCTCGACAAGAGCTGCCATGCACAGGCCAACCGGCCTATTGCAGACTCCTTACTTTCTTATGTTCTTATGTTCTTATGTGGGTCAGTAACTTGTGCCCGGGTGGGCGAATCCCCGTAACAAATAAGAAAAAAAATCCACGTAAGCAATGTGTGTTTGCTCGAAACAAGGCTTATAAAGTACTAGAGAGGTCATCCTGAAACTATATCTTGCGCTTGTGAGACCTCACTTGGATTACGCAGTTCAATTTGGTCACCGTAATACAGAATGGAACCTCGAGTACAGAGACAGGTTAAGGCATCTAAAATTGCACACCCTCGAGAGACGTAGAGGGAGGGGCGATATGATACTATCATATCGCCCCTCCCTGATAGAGGTCTATAAGTGGAAGTCAGATCTAAACAAAGGGGACATAACAAAGGTAGTCAAACTATCCAACCAGGAGCGAACTCGTAACAATGGTTTTAAATTAGACAAATTTAGATTTAGGCGCGAAATAGGTGAACATTGGTTTAGAAATAGATTAGTGGATGAATGGAACAAGTTACTAAACATCATTATTGACTCGAATACGATCGGTAGCTTCAAAAATAGGTTGGATGGATATATGAGCAATAGGGGTTGGGTGTAAATGGGACTGCCCAGTATGGGCCAATAGGCCCGCTGCAGTTTCCTGCTTTCTGATGCTCCTATGTTCTTATTGTGATTATTATTATCAAAATTTAATATCATTAATATTATTATTATTTTAATCATTATTATTATTAATATTATTATTATTATATTTTCGCCCCGGAGACCCCGATGTTGGTCAGTGACCCGTTCCCGGGTGGGATAATGTATTTATATCTATCTATCTATCTATCTATAAGAACATAAGAACATAAGAATGGAGGAAACTGCAGCGGGCCTATTGGCCCATACTGGGCAGTCCCGTTTATACCCAACCCCTATTGCTCATATGAGCATCCAACCTATGTTTGAAGCAATTCAGCGTATTCGATTAATGATGATATTTGGTAACTTGTTCCATTCATCCACTACTCTGTTTCCAAACCAGTGTTTACCTATTTCACGCCTAAATCTAAATTTGTCTAATTTAAAACCATTGTTACGAGTTCGCTCCTGGTTGGATAGTTTGAGTACCTTAGTAGTGTCCCCTTTGTTTAGCCCTGCCTTCCACTTATACACCTCTATCAGGTCGCCCCTGGCTCTACGTCTCTCAAGGGAGTGCAAATTAAGATGCGTTAACCTGTCTCTATACTCAAGGTTCCTAATGCCCGGGATTAGTATTGTCATTCTCCTCTGAATTCTTTCCAAGGATTCTATATCCATTCTGTAATACGGTGACCAGAACTGAACTGCGTAATCCAGGTGTGGTCTCACAAGAGCAAGATACAGTTTTAGGATGACCTCGCTAGTCTTGCAACTAACACTCCTTTGTATGAACCCAAGTACTTTATTAGCCTTGTTACGAGCAAAAACACATTGTTTACTTGGCTTAAGGTTCCTACTTATCAGTACTCCTAAATCTCTCTCGCAGTCGGATTTCTCTATGGCATCGTTGTTCATCTGGTATCTGGTTTCCCTGTTTACATCTCCTATTCTGAGTACTTTACATTTGTCGACGTTGAATTTCATCTGCCATTTTTCAGACCATTCGAAAAATTTGTTTAGATCTTCCTGTAGTTTTGCCGAGTCCTCGTCAGATTTGGTAACACATCCTATTTTAGTGTCATCAGCAAATTTACTTATGTTGCTGTCTATGCCGATATCTATGTCGTTTATGTATATAATAAACAATAATGGTCCAAGTACTGAGCCTTGGGGAACTCCACTTGTGACGTTGCTCCAATGGGACTTAGTGCCGCTAATGCTCACTCGCTGTTTCCTGTCCTGTAACCACGCCCTAATCCATTTAAGGATGTCACCTTTGATGCCATGAGCTTCTACCTTTCTAATTAGTCTTTCGTGGGGTACTCTGTCGAAGGCTTTGCTAAAGTCGAGATATACCACATCATAATTGTGCCCCTCGTCCACTGATTCGAAAACTGATGAAAAGAATGTTAATAGATTAGTTAGGCAAGAACGTCCGCTTGTGAAGCCATGCTGGGAATCATTGATCAATCGGTGCTTCTCCAGGTGATTTCGAATAGAGTTTGAAATGATTGCTTCCAGTAATTTGCCTACTATTGATGTTAGACTGATTGGGCGGTAGTTAGAGGATAGTGATCTATCCCCCTTCTTGAAGATCGGTATTACATTCGCTATCCTCCAGGATTCTGGTACTACACCTGTTTTTAAGGACATGTTAAACAACTTTGCTAAGGGCATACTAAGCTCTTCCTTACATTCCTTTAATACTCTGGCAAATATCTCATCGGGACCAGGTGACTTATTAGGCTTTAGTTTGTCTATTTGCTTACTAACATCGTTACTAGTCACTACTATCTCACTTAATTTGTTTTCTTCACTATCTCTGAATAGAGTCGGTGCCTCGGGTATCATGTTTAAATTTTCGGTGGTGAAAACTGTTGAAAAATATTTATTCAAATTATTGCTCATTTCTCCGTCGTTATCAGTGAGCTCGCCGGAGTCTGACCGTATTGGTCCAATCTTTTCTTGTGTTTTAGTTTGATACATTTGGTAGAATCCTTTGGGGTTTGTCTTTGCCTCCCTTGCTATCCTTACCTCATTATTCCTCTTTGCTTTCCTTATCTCGGTTTTAACCCTACTCGCCAATACCCTATAATAGTCCCGGAGGTGAATTTCGCCACGATTTATCCTTCTACCTATAGCCTTCCTTTGGCCAATGATGTTCTTTAAATAATTATTTATCCATTTAGGGTCATTGATGTTTGATCTGAGTTTTTTGTATGGTATGTTCTGCCTTTGTGCATTAAGTAACTCACTATTTAAATTGTCGTGGAACTCGGCAATCTCAGATCTCGTTTTCAGGTCGGTGTCATCTGTCAGGTTCACGGCCAAGCGCGACACCCCCTATCTCAGCTGCCTCTTCAAACTGTCAAAGTTTGCCCTTCTGAAATCTGGTACTTTAGTGGAATTTTCCTTACGTCTGCCCTGAAAATCTAACTGGAATCGAATTTCTTTGTGATCGCTGTTTGCAAGTTCGTTCCCTACCTCGACATTGCTAATGAGGTTTTCTCTGTTTGACAAAACTAAATCCAATATATTATTACCCCGTGTGGGTTCGGTTATATGTTGACTTAGGAAACAGTCCTGGATCGTCTCGAGAAAATCCTCTGATTCTGAGTTACCCGTAAGGTCGGTCCAATCTATTTGGCCAAGGTTAAAGTCGCCTACTATACCGACTTTGTTGTGTATGGAAGCCCTGCGCATTTCATCCCAGATAAGTCGCTCATTGACGCTATCAAGATTGGGGGGTCTATATATTACTCCTGTGATTAATTTTTCCCGACCGTCGCTTAATTCTATCCAAATTGTTTCTGTATTCCTCTCAGTTTTTATTTCCTTATTTATTTCACACTTCAGATTATCCCTAACATAGATTGCTACTCCGCCTCCTTTCCTGGTCTGCATAGACAGAGAGAGGCTTAAATATACAGGGTGACCTTAAAACATGACCTGACCTCATGTTTTTAAGGTCACCCTGTATGTTTAAGCCTCTCTCTGTCTATGTAATCCAGTTGCCTCTGAAGATGTCTTGAATAAAGACGAAAGCTAAGGTACTCCGTTGTTTCCATTCTCCCGTGTGATTTTATCAAGATATATATATATATATATATATATATATATATATATATATATATATATATATATATATATATATATATATGCAAGTAAATCACTGTAGGTGCGCGTGATCTAGGTATATGCTGATAACCACCAGGAAAGAAGAAAACACGAAGTTCCCAAGCGCTTTCGTGTAATTCACATCTTCAGGGGTGAGTACTCACCCCTGAAGATGTGAATTACACGAAAGCGCTTGGGAACTTCGTGTTTTCTTCTTTCCTGGTGGTTATCAGCATATATATATATATATATATATATATATATATATATATATATATATATATATATATATATATATATATATATATATATATGTCACAAATCATAGGGAGCGTCCAGTCGAAATCTCAGAAAATTGTTACCTAATTTTTTTTTTTTTTACAGGGAATAGCCCACCCGGGCACAGGTCATCGACCCACAACGGTGCCAAGGGGGCGAAAAAATATTATTAAGAAATTAAAAATAGAAGAGGAAATTGTTATATTAATCTACACCAGGAAGATGCCGGAAATCCAGCTTTTTAAAGTAAGACAGATTGTATGAGTATGGAAACACAGAAGAAGGCAGAGTATTCCACAGTTTGGCTGTGTGAGAAAAGAAGGATGCACTATAATAGGTTATTCTAGTGTTACGAGTTGGGGATTTAGAATATAGTTAAAAGTCTACCAAGATCCCAACAGGCAACAACAATAAAAAAAACAAAGACAATCGGACTATAAAAGGGTAGACAAAGGATGAGAGTTTTTGTTGTGTATAATAAAGTACCATAAATTCCTTAACAAAATAATCAGCTTTCTATAATTTACCCTTAACCATACTTAACCTAAACATTAACAGTATATACATATTTATACAACATACAATAATTTGAAGCAAGGTGGAGGTGGGAGGTAACATAAGATTACAAATACTTAAGTGCGGAGCTGAGATGGCTGACGAGTAAGGCTGAGTATTGTAGACGACGGTAGGTAATCACTGTGCCGTAGGTTCCCAGGATGTGTGATCCTGTGGTCATTTCCCAGAGTGAACTGGCCTCTCATCGAACTCGAGCTGATGAAGAAGACTTGTAGGAGGTGACGCAACAACCAGGATATGGAGAAGGGAAACCCCGGAGTGGTAACTAAGACTAGTCATACTCGTGTTTCGTCCCTAGATGGCGTTGCTCGTGGTGCTGGGTAGGTAGATCAGGACAATAGATGGCGTGGTTCGTAGTGTTGGGTAGGTAGATCATGACAATTGGTGGTGTGGTTCGTAACACTAGTGTGACAGACATTCACAGAGAAATGGTGGGCACCGCGGGCGAGACGTGTGTTACGAGCCCACGGCCTTGCTGGCGGTACACAAGATGCCAGATCTACCGAACATTGCCCTTTAAAGTACCTAAAAAAGAGAGAGAATGAAGCAACATTGCGTCAAAGAGAAAATGAAGAAAGATTGCCAACTAAAGGAGGAGAGTTAATAAGACAAAATGCCTTTGATTCCACTCTATCTAACAGTTGGACAGAAGAAGAGCCACCCTAGATATGAGAGCAGTATTCCAAGTTAGGACAAATGAATCCCTTATATATTTGAAGCAACTGCTCAAGAATGAAGTATCTACGGCATTTGTACAGCATTCCTAGCTTTCGGGAGGCAGCTTTAGCAATGTTTACGATTTGTGGCTTAAATGCCATATTAGAGGAAATGGTGAGGCCTATCATATCTATTTTAGAATTTGGCAGAGTGATAGCGCCCTAAAATGTGATTGGTGGGAGATCATCTAATTTGGAAAGTGTAATTGGTAAATTCTGAGTTTCATTACTATTGAATTCAACCAATTTTCTAGCTCCCCTTTCGGAGATGCTGTACAGTACAGATCCGCATAGATAGATGTAATTATATCAGCTCCAGAAGCAGATCTAGTTGAGAATTAGGGGGAAAGGGAAAATGTGAAGAGTAGAATCACCAGTGTAAGAATGGTTAGAATTAGTTGTAGTGTGAATTAAATCATTGATAAAAAGAAGGAAGAGAGTAGGTGAAAGAATTGAGCCCTGTGGAGCACCACTATTGGTAGAGAAAGAGGGAGATATCGATCCCTCGACAACAACTGCCAATGATCGGTTCTCAAGGAAGCTGTAGATTAGAAAACAAAGTGGATAGAGAAACCATAAGAGGGCCACGACGAAAGTTCCCCATAATCCCTAAGAGGGGATGACCAAAGATGGGTGCAGTAGGAGAGCAGATAACCAGTAGATCTCGCCTGGCGAAGCCATACTGGTGATCCAACAAAAGAGAATGGGTTCGAGGTCACGGAGGAAATTTGAGTTCAAGATAGTTTCGAAAATCTTAGAGAGGGATGAAGTTAGGGCAATGGGGCGATAGTTAGAGGGATTAGAATGGTCACCCTTCTTCGGGATGGACTGAACCACGGCATGCTTCTAAGAAGAAGGAAAAGTTTGAGTTTTGAGCCAAAGGCGAAAGATGCAAGCAAGCACAGGGGCCAGAACTTCAGCACACTCCCTCAGAACATGAGGGGGTATTCCGTCCGGTCCATGCTCCTTATACTCACATCCAACCTGGATAACACACCAGGAACCCTACGAGTGGAGATTGTAGGGAAGTGCATAGGTTCATTAGGAGGAGCAGGGATAGGAGGGATAGATTAGGAATCGTCTAAGGTGGAGTTAGAGGAGAATAAGGTGCCAAAGAGATTGGCTTTGACAGGGGGAGAGTTGGATGTAGAGTTATCATCTCGGAAGAGAGGAGGAAAATAGGGAGTGCTGAAGTTATTACAGATGTTTTTGGTTAAGGACCAGAAGGGTTTACTAGAGGAAGATTTAGTCAGGACATCGGTCTTTCTTTTTAAAAAAATCCGCTTGGCCCTACGCAGAATAAGCTGACAATGTTTCGCAGAAGTAATGAAAGAGGAGTGGGTAATAGGAAAAAGAGATAGTTTCATAGCTTGATATGCCCTATCTCTCTCCCTACCTGCAAGAGAGCAGGAGCGATCAAACCATGATTGTGAAGTGATGGTCGATAAATGATGGGATAAATGAACTCATACTACCCTGTATGACCCCAGCAATGCTGTCAACACATACCGAGGCGTCCCGAATGGAAAAGCAACATTCATCCCAAGGAAAGTCGGTGAAGAATTCTCGCAAGGATTGCCACAGTTGACGTTTAGAGGGGGTGGGGGAGGTGGTTGTGCCCAGTGACAAAAGCTGAAATCTGCTTTGCTTCTTCCGATAGTTTGATTTGGTAGTAGCCTTTGAGAAGATCCAGCTTGGTGACAAATGATACTTGACCCACACTATCGATGATGTCGTCGATGCGCGGCAATGGATATGCGTCAGCACGTGTCACCAGGTTGACCTTCCTGTTGTCAGTACACATGCGGACACTTCCGTCGGGTTTAGGCACCAGCACACAGGGTGACACCAATGCACTACTGCTCCTCTCAACTCGGTAATGTTCCAGCAAATACTTCACCTCCTGCTTCAGCCTCTCCCTCTTATCAGGGCTCATTCAGTAGGGTGCTTGCTTGATGGGAGATGTGTCAGGCAGCAGTACCAGGTCGTGCTCCAGCAGAGAACACTGGCGTGGCACATCGTCGAAGAGTGGCTTGAACTCCTGCACAGCTGCACCACATCCTGAGACTGTTGTTGTGAAAGATGGAATACTTTAGAGGCAGGGTCACACAATATACTGGAATTACAGATTTTTATGGGGACATCCACTTAGAAATCAGTGTCTGGGACCACCTCCTCTCCTCCTGTAACCGAACAAACCACTTCACTCCTACCAAAATACGGTTTCAACCTGTTCATATGAGTGCGTCTCTAATTTTCTCTTGCCAGGAGTCGCTATGACATAGTTGAGGTCATTTACTTTCTTGACTATAGTGAAAAGACCCTCATATTTAGCTTGAAGGGGATTTCTATATAGGGGTATGAATGCTAAAACCCTATCTTCAGGCTTGAATTCTCTAGCTTGACAATGTTCATCATATCGCTTTTTCATTTTCCCCTCAATTTCTGACAGATTTTCACGAGCAGTCTCACCTACTCTCTTGAGTTTCTCCTTAAACTTCTCTGCATACACGAGAAAGGGACTTTTATCTAATTACTTATCCAACTTTCCTTCAACACGCTCATTGGACCTCTTACAGGTACTGAATCCTAGGGAATCTTGGAGACTCTCTCTTATGGCAAACATAAGTGGCACTCCATCCCAATCCTTATCACACTCCATACATACAGTATTTCCTAAACATAGATTTAAAAGTGTGGTGGAACCTCTCAGGGGCACCTTGGGTTTGAGGGTGGTACTCAGAAGGTAAGTATTGCTGAATACCCACTTCATTCATTACCTGCTGGAAAAGGAAAGAAGTTTTGTTAGTTCCCTGATCCGGCTGTACAACTCTAGGAATGCCATATTGAGTAAAGAAGTTAGTCAGAGCCTTTACCACACTTTTTGCTTTGATATTTCGCAGTGGTATAGCCTCTGGGTACCTGGTGGTAGTACACATGATTGTTAACAAATATTGGTGGCCACATCGACTTTTTGAGAGAGGACCTACCCAATCAATTATAACCCTGCTGAATGGCTCATCTACCATGGGAATGGGTTTTAGGGGAGCAGGTTTTATGACCTGACTCGGTTTACCAGCCATCTGACATTCGCGGCAAGTTCTACAGTATCTGGCAACATCATCTTTCATTCCAGGCCAGTAAAAATGCGACAAAATCTTATTGTATGTTTTCCTAACTCCCAAATGTCCTCCCAAAAAGTTGTGTGCTAACTTCAAGATTTCTCCCCCGTGACCTCTGGGAATCACAACCTGATGCACAGGATTCCCCTCATCAGCAGGATAAGATACAGACCTGAACTTCCTCATAAATAACCCTGAATCCATGTAGTAACATACAGGCAAGCGAGCCTCTTCTTCCATATGCACAGCCTTCCTAAATAGTTCAGCTAATTCGGAGTCACTCTGCTGATAATCTATCAGTTTTTCCCTCGTGACAGGTACTTTCTGTATGGTAATGTCATCAGAAAAGAGATCAGCTTCAGATTTTGGGGAATAAATTTTAATTGAATCTTTAGCTTCACTCCCATCTCTCCCACCAATGTCACTATCAAATGAATCATCCTGACTGCCAAGCAGATTCTCAATACCTAAATCATTTACATCATTGCCAGCAATACAACGCTCGGTGTTAACTGAAAGAGCGGTCTGTACCTTATTCCGAAGAGTCTGGCTCCTTGTGACTGCACATAAAGGAAATAAATCAGGGTATTCTTCTTCCGTTAAACCAGTATTATTCTCCACTGTGGGAGTCGAAGATACCACAGGATCTGGCACCACGCTGGCTCCTGCAATATCATTACTCAGCAAAACAGTAACCCCTGTCACAGGAAGAGAATCTATAACACCAACTGTCACCCAACCAGTCACAAGCTCCTCAGTGTTTACTCAACATTCATACTTCCCAAGCTCACCTTTGCCTCCCCTACCTGGTCTTCCTCGCTAAATGCCACACAACGTAAACACCTAGAAAAAGTGCAAAAGAGGGCATGCAAGATTATTCTCTCCCCTTCCTACTCCACATATCAAGAAACGCTCAACACACTGACCCTCTCGGCTCTCTGACCGTCACCACGATCTCATCTGAAAATGTGGTGAGAAGCTTCTGCACCATCCTCGACACCGGCTCCTACTACCACCCGAGATCCTTCGTCCGAGAATTGCTGTTCGACACCACAACCGCATCCAGCCCATACGAGCACGAACTGATCGCTATAAGAACAGCCCAGTCCCAACCACTGTAAAAATTATCAATAACTTGAAATCAACCAATGTATTCACTCCCAGTCAATCTTACTTTTTGCACTGTCACTATGTTGAAATGCCCTGTAGTTTGAGCTTCTCCCCACCTAGTTATTATATATCATATTTGTATCACTTATGTTACTTGTATATTATTTGTAAATCAAGAGACCCATTCCCCAATTATATAACTGTATATTTTCAGCTTTCTGGCTGCCATGCTCTTTCAATAAACCGTTAATTATTATTATTATTATTATTATTATTATTAAGTTGAGCTCTCAAATACACTCTACACGAAGAACAGTGATTAATCCACCGACACCCTTAAGCACCAAATGCCCTCCAGTATAGGAATCTTCCATGCAGGGAACAGATACTTTTAACAGAACACCGAGAAGCACCTGTGTCACGCAAAATCCTCGCAGGGTACTGATCACTTTATTCTTCAACTGCAACTGAACTATCAAACATGAAAGGTTCAAAAGAATCCTCCTTTGGGCGATTACTAACTAAAGTTTTGTCAAACTTCTCCCGAGGTCCGAATGAGAACACTGGCTTTTCCTTCTTTGCTTTCAATTTAGGGCAATTCGCAATCACATGACCTGGTTTCTTACAGTAAAAACAGACAAATGCTTTAATCTTGGCACATGTCTTGGAAAGCTCATCTGAGTTTCCAAACGAAAATTTACTCTACTAGAAGAAGCAGCACTATTATCCTGCCTACCACCCTTTTCCTTGGTTACAAAACCCTTTCCACCTGAATGATTTTGAGATTAACAGGATGCATTTTGTGAGTAAGGGCATAGCTATCAGCTAATGTAGCAGCTTTATGAACATTAATAATATCTCTTTCTCCTAAGTACAATTGTATATCTCTCGGAGCGGCTCCTTTGAATTGTTCTAAAATCACCAACTGAACAAGTTCCTCAAAAGTTTCTACCATGCTAGACTTATCCACCTTCCACACATATTACTCAAAGAATACACAAATTCTATAACGACTGTGCATAATTCTTTCTCATAGTTCTAAATTTTACTATGTTTTAGGAATGAGTTCATACACCTTAAGAATATTTTCTTTCACTAACTCATAACTACGACAAACTTCACTTGACAAAGACAGAAATGCTGAACGAGCTGATCCACTGATCACAATTTGAATCATAGCATTCCATTACTCTTCAGACCACTGAGAAGACTTTGCAATTTTCTCAAACTGCATGAAAAACTCTCCGGGATCCTCCTCATCAAAGGCAGGCACAAGTCTCAATGGTTTTGTAACATCAAACAATTTTGTCTCAGATTCTAAATACTATGCCTGTAAGTCTTGTCTTCTACTGGCAGCCTGTGCTAACGCTAATTCATGCTGCCTTTCACGCTCTTTCCCTTTCTTCACTTTCCTTCAAAGCCAACTCGTGCAACTTATCCTGTTTTTCGTTCTCGCCTTTCATGCTCCAATTCTATCCTTCTTATCTCTACAGATTCCCTGGGATCAAATGCATGCAAAGCCAGTGCCCCCTCTCGGTAGCCCCATCTCATTCACAAGTTCAGTTAGTAGTGCATTTTGAATCACAGACTTCCTTTGACCATGTTGATACTCAATTTCATATGTATCAGTAAGTCTCATCTAATCATCCTTTCGTAGTGCACAGTCTTTCAACAATTTCATGGATGGATTCTCAACAAACTCAACATCAAAAGTAGCCATGACTAATCAGTAAAGAATGTCTATATCTAAATATTCCCAATAGATATGAGTGGCAAGGTCGTTAAATTGTTACAACTTTGGCCTCTTAGGTTGTAACAATGCAACTGAAATTCATCTTCACCTTTTATTAGTCTTAAAGTTGAGTTAACTATCATTACGGTTATCTTTGTATCGAATGTCCAAGCAATAGATCCCACCAAAATCATCACCTCATTACTAAGGGGTATATTGAAAATCATGAAGTAAATTTAATTACAGAATTTATATTAACAAACAAACAATAATTATATCAGTTATGTACAAAAATAAAACAAATACAAACTAAATCTGATCAAACAAGTGACTCAACCGAGTGACAAAATAATAATCTTAAAGTAAAGACTAAACACATATTTAGATTAACAATTACCGTGGACAACATGGTTATCCAACACACGTAACTCATAAATAAGTAAGTTATTTACCGTGGAATTATGAAATATGACTTCCCATCACTACATAATACATGGTGTTCTTAAAAGTCGAGAAAGGTTTACGCGTTACTACAAATATACAATAGGAGAGGAGATACTTATCTTATGACTGCCAGCCCAATACTCCCGTCACCCGGCTCTGAGAAGTAAAACTAAGAGAGCAGAGGGCGGTGGAAATGACTTCATAAACAAAAAACGTTCAAGTTGCGAATCTGCAAAATAACTATCAAACGCTCACTCGTTCACTAGTGCTCGAGACTAATACAGTATAATAAACATTACTTTGTTTTTCCTAACGCATCGCAACCAATGTTACTACATTCCAAGTATAACATAATAACTAAATTTTAACTGCTTCGGTGTCTACACAGCGGATCATTCGGAGTTCATATGCCGACCAGTAATCTATTCATTGGTTCTTATTTCCGACACTCGTAACAAGAGCTACTGTTCGTTTACCTCATGGGTACACGGGGACTGACGTGGTCTGTCTTACGGAAACGTGCAGAGTTAATGGATTGTCATGTAAATCTACATTGAGTTCGATTCGTCCTGGTGGGTTAACTGATGTTCTAGTTCTCAACAGAACAGGCGTTTTGACAATATTGAAAGAAGAATGTTATTTTTATATTTTCTGGTTTATAAGAATCATGTTGTTTTACAGCCTACACAGTTTCCAATTGGTAGTATTTCACCTACAATTAAGTAAACCATATAGGAGAGGATAGATAAAATATTACCACATGTTAAGGTGATTGATCACTCTCAAGACAAGACTAGACTCCTGGAGTTGCTTGCCGCCTATGGAAACATTGTAGCTTTTCCAGGGGAACAGTTAGGTCGCACAAATTTAACCTCACATCACATATCCTTAAAACCGAGAACACCCAATTTACATACCAGGCTACCGACTACCACATATCCAGCACGCTGTAGTTCAGGACATGGTACAGGATATGTTAGATCAGGAGATCATCGAACATTCAAAATCGCTTTTCAATAGTCCTTTGTTTTTGTCCCCAAGAAATATGGTGGTTGGTGTCCAGTCATTGATTTTGGGTGAGTCAACGAAAGTACTATCCCGGATAAGTACCCAATGCCTGTCCTGAGTGATATTTTGCTGTCTTTAGGCAAGAATAATACTGTATTCATCAGCCATGATCTGCTTAGCGGGTATTGGCAAATTCCTCTTGACGAGGCCATTTTGAGTTTTTACAGATGCCATTCGGTCTCCGAAATGCCCTAATGACTTTTCAAAGGATGATCAACACTTTGTTTGCAGGTTTAATAGGCACCACAGTGTGTACCTACGTACTGTAGATGATTTAATCGTCGTCAGTAAGTATGCAGACAGTAATATTGATAAACTACATGGAGTGTTTCAAAAACTTTCTACGGCAGGACTGAAAGTCAAACTCTCTAAGTGAGAATTTGTAGTATCCAGAATACAATTCCTAGGTCATGTAGTTGACCGAGTTGGAATTCATACAGTTGATGCCAAGGTGAAAGATGTAGCACAGTTTCCTCGTCCTACAAACATTGATAAGGTGCGTAGTTTTTTAGTTTTGTCTGGATATTATCATTCTTATATTAAGGGTTATCCGTCGTTATATTCACCTTTAACGAAGCTTCTTAGGAAGGACGCAATTTTTGTCTGGAATGCGGAACACGAGGATAGTTTTATTGCATTGGAGAATGCACTTACCAATGCGCCCGTTTTAGCATTCCTCGATTACACTCAACCATTTACTCTGTGTACCGACGCCTCCGGACAAGGCCTTGGCGCTGTGCTCATGCAGCGAGACATAAGACGTAAACATCGAGCAATTGCTTTTGCTTGTCGAAAACTGAATGATGCTGAGACACGTTATTCAGTAACGCATATTGCAGCGTTAGCTGCTGTTTGGGCATTGAAGAAGTTTAAAGACTTAATTTTTTGGTTATAAAATAACCGTTCACACTGATCATGTGGCAGTTACAGAGCTGTTCCACGGTAAGATTCTTTCAGGCAGATTAGCACGCTGGTATCTGACCATCCAAGACTTCGAACCCGTCTTCCAGTATTTACCGGGACGTGCGAATGTGGTCGCAGACGCCTTGTCTAAAAATATAGTACCAGTGATGCCTGTATCTTCGTTTCCTCTATCGCAAATGAAGGATGAACAACGACTTGATCTTTTGTGGTCTGCAGTCATTTATGCTCTAGAGTCAGGGGAGGAGAACAATCACCAAAGTTACCTCTTCCGTTCAGTCAATTTCACCTACGACAAGACATACTCCACCATTTTAACATTTGTTACAAGTTGGGGATTTAGAATATAGTTAAAAGTCTACCCAGATCCCAACAGGTAACAACAAAAAAAAAAACAAAGACAATCGGACTATAAAAGGGTAGACAAAGGATGAGAGTTTTTGTTGTGTATAATAAAGTACCATAAATTCCTTAACAAAATATTCAGCTTTCTATAATTTACCCTTAACCATACTTAACCTAAACATTAACAGTATATACATATTTATACAACATACAATAATTTTGATGCAAGTGGACGCGGGGAGGCAATATAAGATTACAAATACTTAAGTGCGGAACTGAGATGGCCGACGAGTAAGGCTGAGTATTGTAGAAGACGGTAGGTAGTCACTGTGCCGTAGGTTTCCAGGTTAGGTGATCCTGTGGTCACTTCCCAGAGTGAACTGAACTCTCCTCGAACTGGAGCTGACGAAGAAGACTTTGAGGAGGTGACGCAACAACCAGGATATGGAGAAGAAAAACCCCGGAGTGGTAACTAAGTTTGAATGTAAATGGTAGTGTTTATTGTATTCCATGTAGCAAATGTAATTGTAATTATGTAGGTCAGACAGGAAAAACACTGCAGCTCAGAATCAAACAACATAAGTATAATATTAGAACTGCATCTGAAAGCAGTGCCTTGTTCGTTCATGTTAGGAATAATAATCACCCCATTGCTTGGGAAAAAAGCTTAGAAGTTTTCAAATCATCTTGTGTCACAGAAAGACTTCTTGTTGAAGCTAGTTTGATTAAGGAATTAAAATCAATAAACCTTAGTGATGGTCAGTTCAAAACTGATAATATGTTACATAAATTTATTTGTCAGTGGCCCAAGGTTAAAAATGCTTAAAAACCTTTGATCTAGATGTATGATAGATATTTTGTGGGTCCCCTTTTTTCTGACCTGACTTGACTAGTCACGTCACCACCCTTCTTTTAAGCTCCTCTACGTGTGTGTTGGTGTGGGGATTAGTGGATGTCATCATTTTGACCAGACCTCATGTTTTTAGGTCACCCTGTATATTTAAGCCTCTCTCTGTCCATGTATTCCAGTTGCCTCTGAAGATGTCTTGAATAAAGACGAAAGTTAAGGTACTCCGTTGTTTCCATTTTCCCGTGTGATTTTATCAAGATATATATATATATATATATATATATATATATATATATATATATATATATATATATATATATATATATATATATATATATATATAAATGTAATATTCAGAAATTTCAGAGTAATTTCGAATGCCCCGCCATTGGCAGCACTGAGCGTTCAAGGTCAAGGGAGGGAAGAGAGCGCTTCCTGCTCATAGGGAGAGATGGTGGAACTAGGCCTATATGATATTAAATATAATTTACCTATTTAATAATGATGCGATTCATGAAGTAAGGGACTATTATTGAATTTGAAATTATTATAGATCGTTTATTAGTCTGAATAATGTTACGGGTGTCCCAAGGAGCTATTAGTTAGGCGGAAAATATGTCACGTAGGCCTAAGCTAACGCCTTGAGAGGACGCGACGCTGGCTGGTCCTCAGTCACGGGGAGCAGTCAGACATACAAGACGTCCCTGCGCGTCCGTCACAGAAATAGTCAAATGGCCTAGTCACCTGTGCTGCGCTATTGCAGTATAACAAGTAAGTCTCATTCGATCTCAGACAGGGTTAGATAGGGCAGTGGTAAAGTAAACTAGAGCTAACAGTGAGTTCATTTCAGGGTTTCCGTCAGAACCCACTTGACCGGAGTTGACCGGAGTTTGACTGCGAGAGATTGACTGCCGTTTGAGACTGCCGTTGATGATTGAGGGTGGCGATTGTCGCCATTGGACCCATCAGAGTAGGCCTGTCACTGTTTAGCGGAGTACCAAGGGATCTCTTGAGGGAATCTAGCAGTCTGGGTGCCCAGCTGACGTCGGGACGATCGTGGGTCAGCAACTCTCCTCTCCCTCGGCTCACAACACCACATGTCCCGAGCCGCTTAGTGAAACCCTCTTGCTAACGGGAAGCTAAAGCTTCTCTCAACTGCACAAGGTCTGATTGGCTCACTCCCCTCCGCTTTATGGACGCACTGGGAGTACACTGAGGCTATCTGAGTAAATTAATGGTCACACACTGAGACCGTGAGTCTAGGACTCTAGGAGAAACCTAGAGGAACATTTTATCTCCCTTATTACGGGTGTAGTTAATACCATTTCTCAGACTGATATTATCTTGACGTGTGTAGTTTAATAGTTCCTAAATAATTTTGATAGTATTGTTTGAATGGTTGTGTCATTAAGTGGAACCAGAGTGATACTGTGATTTGATTCTTTTAATGCATCTAATTTTTCTCCATAATTCTGATCTCAGGTACAACCTTTGTTCCCCAGAGTAGTGTTTAAGTTAGGTTAGGAAGAGTGCATCTGTTGGGGTGATATAATTTTGTTGAGTGCCCTTAAGGCCTATTCATTGTAGAATATTTAATTTCTTATTCTTTATAACCATTTCCTAAGTGACTGATATTATTTTGTTGAAAGCCCTTAAGGCCTATTCATTGTAGAGTATTTAATTTCTATTTTTTTAATACCATTTCCTAAGTGACTGATATTATTTTGTGAAAGCCCTTAAGGCCTGTTTCATGTGTGCAAGCAACATTTTAATACTTCAAATATATTGTTGCCTGAGTTTCTAACAATTTCTATATCATGTATAACTTTTATTCCCCAGAGTAGTGTTTTAAGTTCAAGTTAAGAGGTGAGCATATTGGTGTACCATTATTTGATTGTGTTTGTAGTGTTGGAGGGAATATAAGTGGCTAAATTTTACAGTGTGTCTCATTCATCCCAGTCACAGACGCTATCCTTCCACGGGTCACGGACAATTCATTTTGTTTAGTAGATTTAAGTGTTCTTGTGCTGGTTCGGGATTTTTCTCAAAGGGGCGCTTCCACTGCCATTACCATCTATTAAATTTTAATAAACCCCAAGTCAAGTGAGAAATTAAAGTCCAGTAAATTCCGACCCGTTACAAATGGTAGCAGAGCGTAGTTATTTTTGCTTCGTGACTGATAGTTCTGTGGTTGGGATAATGAGCGTAATCATGGAGTGGATGGAAACGGTAGAGAGTGTGACCCCAACTCTACTCATGCTCGCCGTGGGAATGGGTTTGTTGTGGTTGACGGTGCGGGGTTACTCGGAGAAAAGGAGAGACAGCCCGGGTTTGGTACAGTTGAGAGAAGAGTTCGTGGAACGTATTGGGAAGCTAGAGGGGAAAATCCGGGGAGAGTACCAGGAACGATTGGAACAGTTAGAAGGGAAGATCAATGGGGAATGTCAGGCATGGGCGAACCAAATCAGGGGGGAGAATGGAGTATATGTACAACAGTTAAGGGGGGAGTACCACACACAATTGCAACAGTTAGAGAAGGAACATCAACAACACCTAGTTCTGTTGGGGGATGCACTAGATAGGGTAAAGACACAGTATAAAATACAGCACGATGAGACAATGTGGGAGATGAGGAGACACAATAGTAGAGAGGGAACTAGTCTCGGGTCGGGTTGACCATCTCTAAGTTCGACGGTAGGCCAGGAATAGAGGTAGGAAAGTGATAAAGAGAGGTTGACCGAACCCTCAAGCTGCTAGACGGAGACGAAGTCAGTCGAATCCAATTCATAATAAGGCATCTTGCGGGGCCTGCGGCAGATCGCGTATACAATGCACACAGAGACTGGGAAACCGTAGATGAATTAACTTGTTATTTGAAGCAGCAATACGGCGGGCAGACGGCCACGTACGACACCATTCAGAAGGTGATGAATCGGAAACAAGGGAGCAACGAAACGCTTCTTGAATATTATGATGCTATGCTCGATTTAAACGATGAGTTGAACCACCATGGTCATAAATATGATAAGGCCCTGTTGGGAGATGCAATCACTCGGGGGCTCAAGGAGGAACAAAGCCGTATGTGGTTATTGGAGGAGATCAAGAAGTATCCTCACCATAGTCTAGACGAGTGGATCACGGGGCTGAGAGAGGCGGAACAAAAACGAGAGGCTTTGAGGGAGGCACCGCTGACTAAAGGAAGAGAGAACGAGCCGCAGACTGGAGGCTCGATTCCCCTGAGGTGCTATGCGTGTGGACAAGAGGGCCACTTCAGTTTCAATTGCACGAACGGGTCCAGACCAGGAGAGAGTGTCCCAAGGGGATACGTGGCCAATGGCCAGTATCGAGTTGGAAGTAACAATCGGAACTGGCGGTCGGGAAATGGCCAAGGCCAGGCAGTCCCCGCCAACCGTTCCTGGCCTCACCAATAGATTCCACCGGCGATGTTATGAATCAAGATAGAGCGGACCCATGGTCAAGCGTGGTTCGCATGACAAATTTAATCACAACAGAAGGTACCTTAAGGCTGAAAGCAGAGTGTCCTAAGGTCTCGGTGCTGGTAGCGGGTCGTGAAATGTGGGGTTTAGCAGATACTGGGGCAGAAGTGTTGCTAATTGATGAATTTTTCTACCGTCGGGAGCTGGAGCCTGCAGGCGTGGTGTTGCAGCCCACTCGAATAAGGGTAAAAGGGGCGTCAGGGTTTCCAGTGCCGTGTGTGGGGTGTATTCGGGTCACTATGGTCGTATGTGGGGTGGAAGTCACTGATGTGGGGATGTTGGTTTGTCCAGGGATTGAGACCCAGGGTTAGGGGCAATCTCATGTCGGGTTGTTGGGGATGAATGTGCTGGGGGAGGTTGCGGAGATCTGGCCGCATATGTATCACTTGTGCAGGGAAGCCAGGAGCACCGCTCAGTGGGAAAATTGCTTGCATGACGTTAGGCAGTTATGTGCAATAGAGGCCATCAGCCTGGGGTATTATATGACAGAGAGGAAGAAAAGCCCAACCATTCCTCCCCGGAGTACTCGGTTGCTGTCAGTATGTGTTCCCTCATTAAGCCAGGTAGCTAACAAAGAAGTAGTGATTGAACCTCTGACAGTAGAGGATGAAGGTTGGATGCCTGAGGGTGTGATAGTGTTGCTGACAGCTGTAAGAGTGGTGAGAGGCATGACCCAGGTGTTGGTGGCAAATCTGTCTGATAGTCGTAAGAACTTGAGGGGCAATTGGCGGATTGGGAAAGTGGCTTCTGGGACGGAAGTCGAGGAAGACATCAGTGAAGAGGTGTATGTGAGGACAGTTCAACAGGATGCCCGTACGGAGGTCAAAGTGCACACGGAGGAAATGAATGAGGAACAAGAGAGTGCAGTTAGGTGTTTAATAGAAGAGTTTAGTGATATTTTTGAAGGAGAGGGCCAGCCCATAGGAAAGGCTATTGGGGTTCAGCATGAGATCCCAGTGACCACAGACAGGCCAGTTAGGGTGCCATATCGGAGGATCCCTCCAAACCAGGTACCAGAGGTGAAGCAGCACATTAGCCAGCTGTTAGATCAGGGAGTAATTCAGCATAGTGAGAGTCCGTACTCTGCCGCCATTGTAGTAGTGAGGAAAAAGGACGGGACGCTGAGGTTGTGCATTGACTATCGTGACTTAAATAAGGTCACGGTACGCGATGCGTTTCCTCTGCCTAGGATAAATAAAACTCTAGAATCTCTGACGGGGGCCCAGTTTCTCTCAACGTTTGATCTGGCGGCGGGATATCACCAGATAGAAGTAAAACCTTCAGACCGTCCAAAGACTGCCTTCAGCACAAGCTTCGGACACTTTGAGTACAGGCGACTGCCTATGGGATTGTCAAATAGTCCGGGAACCTTTCAGAGATACATGGAGCGGATTTTAGGGGATAAAATTTTCTCCTCGTTGCTTGTATACCTTGATGATGTGATGGTGTTTTCAAGTACAATAGATCAGCATATAGTCAGATTGAGGGAATTATTTTGCAGGATGAGGGAGAATAACTTAAGATTTAAACCTAAAAAGTGTGAAATAATGGCTTCAAAAGTATGTTATTTAGGATATCAGGTGTCAGCTGAAGGCATCACAGCTGATCCTGAGAAGATTAGGGTAATAAGAGATTGGCCAGTCCCTCAGACGGTGAAAGATGTGCGGTCTTTTGTAGGGTTCACATCATTTTATAGGAAATTTGTTAAAGGGTTTGCCCAAATAGCTGCTCCACTGCATGCGTTGATGCATGAGAAATCTAAGGATCGGGTAGATAGTGAATGGAGAGAGGAACAGCAACAGGCTTTTGAGAAACTGAAAGACAAGGTGACGCAGACACCAGTGTTGGCTTGCCCAGATTTCACTCAGGAGTTTATATTAGAAACAGATGCAAGTTTTCGTGGGCTAGGTGCGGTGCTGTCCCAGCGGAAGGATGGCAGGTTGCATCCGGTGTGCTATGCGAGTCCGGGCCTGAGGAAATCAGAACGTAACATGAACAACTATAGTTCTCGAAAGTTAGAGATGTTAGCACTCAAATGGGCAGTAGTGGATAAATTCAGGGATTATTTGGCAGGGAAACATTTCACAGTCTATACAGATAACAACCCACTCAGTCACCGCGAGAAGGCTAAACTAGGTGCCGTGGAAAGTAGGTGGAATGCGGATCTCGAGCAGTTTAACTTTACTATAGAGTACAATCCGGGGAAGAACAACATTGTGGCGGATACTCTATCTAGAATCCCGGCGGAACAGGAGGAAGATAGTGAAGAAGAGTATACAGCGATGCATGTACTAGAGGAGAACGGGGCAGGAAGGAAGGAACTGTGGACGATGGATGGGCTGCGTAAGGAGCAAGAAGGCATGGAATATATGACAAAACTGCGAAGATGGTTGGTGGGAGAGCTGCCGGAGGATGAGGTACAGGTAGAGCTCCAAAATAATGATTTCCACAAGATGTACCGAGCTAGGAAATCCCTGATCGTAAGAGAAGATGTTGTCTGGCATAGAAGACCCGAAGGGAAGAATCTATGGAGGGAGGTGCCAGTGTTATCTCCAAACTTGCAGGAGGCTTTGACTAGAGCCTGCCACGACGAGTTTGGGCATCAGGGGCGAGATCGCACCCTGTCGCTGGTGCAGGAGCGAGGTTTCTGGTCAGGCGGGTAGGGTACGATTCAGCGCCGCCATTCCAGCGCCGATGTTTCAGCACCGCCGTTTCAGCGCCAGCCCATTTCAGCGCCAGACTATTCAGCGCCACCGTTTCAGCGCCACCGTTTCAGCGCCACCAAATCAATAATTTCTTCAAAGAATCATACATATTTATTGGATTGGATGATTTAACCTAACCTAACCTAACCTAACCTAACCTAACCTAACCTAACCAAATATTAATAAGTTGAATACAACATAATATAAATCAAGTGTAGTATACAGTGTTATACCACGTTAATGAAAGACAGATAGCTTCTGAGTTGAACGGAACGCACAGGCGCTGAAAGGTCTCGGCCCTGAATAGTCTGGCGCTGAAATGGGCTGGCGCTGAAACGGCGGCGCTGAAACGGCGGCGCTGAATTGGCGGCGCTGAATTGGGCCATCCCCTGGTCAGGCATGGGAGAAACAGTGCGAGACTACATAGCCAGCTGCGAGAGGCGTGGAGTAGCAAAAGATGAAGTGCCGAAACCCCAACTGCATTTAGGGACGATTGAAGCGGCCAAACCATTAGAGACACTGGCCGCAGATTTCACCTTGCTGGACAAGCGGCAAGGATTGGAGAATGTCCTGATAATGGTTGACATATACAGTCGTTACACTTGGGCCTTTCCCACCAAAGACCAGAAAGCCTCGACGATTGCAAAGATACTGGTGAATCGGATCTTCCTGGCAGTGGGTGCACCTGAGCGACTGATGACCGACCAGGGAAGGAATTTTGGCAGTGCATTGGTCCGACAAACTTGTGCCACCTTTGGGGGTGAAGAAAATAAGGACGTCAGCATATCACCCACAGGGAAATGGTATGATGGAACGGTTCACTCGAACTCTGCACGGTCTGCTGGCCACCCTCGAGGAAGAGGAAAAGAATAGGTGGCCAGAGCATCTGCAGGCAGTGGTGTCACAATATAACGCGACTCAGCATGCCACGACAGGGTTTTCCCCATTCCTGTTGTTTTACGGGAGAGAACCAAACCTGCCGTTTGACCTTAGGCTGGAAGTAGACCCAGAGCAGGTAGATGAGTGGGTGATGGTGATTAGAGACCGGCAACGAAGATTGCAGGAAGCAGTGGAGATCAATGTTCGGAGATTTAAGGAAATAAACAGAAGAAAAAGAGAAGAGAAAACCCACGAGAGTAGCTGGGAAGTGGGCCAGGAGGTTTTGCTGAGGAACAATGTAAAAATAGGCCGTTGTAAGCTGCAAAACCATTGGTTTGATACGAGATGGCACATTGTTGAGGTCCTAAATCCAAGGCCTGGTTTATATCGCATTGAGCCCAGTGGGGGAGAAGACCTGGAAGCGAGAGTGGAAAACCGGAGCAACTTGAAGGCTGCTCCAACCCTAAGGCATCCGGGAGACCCAGCGATGGATGAATCTGAGGATGAAGACGAGGAGCCCCCACCCCAGATGAGCAAGATGAAGAGAAGTAGTTCAGAGAGGTCGATCGAGCCTCCAACTGAAAGACGAAGCCGACAAATTACAGTTTAGGGTGCATGGTAATGAGAAGAGGCAGGTTGTAGAGGGTGAGTTGGAGGAGTTGTGAATAGGGCAGAGGAGATTGGAGAGATGGTTAGGTCAGAGATGTGCGTTGAGTAGTGGTTGCTGTCATGAGCGGGATTGAGAGTACGGTTGTAATGTCCAGGGCCTCACTAATATGGACTGGTACATTGTCAGAGGGTTGGTCTGCCGGCATGAGGTTCGGAGACGTGGACTGAGTATTGTTTTGACACTGGTTCCTCTTAGCTCAAGGGCCAGGCAAAGGAGAGCATGTTTGAGATGGACTGAGTATTGTTTTGACATTGGTTCTCTTAGTTCAAGGGCCAGGCAAAGGAGAGCATGTTTGTTTTGGGCTGGTATTAATTTTGACATTGGTTCTCTTAGTTCAAGGGCCAGGCAAAGGAGAGCATGTTTGTTTTGGACTGTGTATTGTTTTGACATTGGTTCTCTAGTTAAGGGCCAGGCAAAAGGGGAGCGAGTTTCTGGTTGGTTTTGAGTTGGGCTAGGAAGAAATGGAGTTGCTGGCTGCGAGTGGAATAGTACAGAGTTGAAGGTGGGTTCTAAGTTGTTCTCTCAGCACATGAGGGCAGTGCTGTTTTCTTTTAGGGGGGTCGAGTGTTAGCTGGAGAGAAAAGGAGAGAAGAGAAGACAGAGATGCTGCATCAGCACGTTAAAGGGGTGAGATGCAGTCCTTAGAACAAATTTTAGGGGGGTCGTATGTATGTTTTCTCAGCACATGAGGACAGTGCTGTCTTTTTTTAGGGGGGAAAATAAGTGGCTAAATTTTACAGTGTGTCTCATTGATCCCAGTCACAGACGCTATCCTTCCACGGGTCACGGACAATTCATTTTGTTTAGTAGATTTAAGTGTTCTTATGCTGGTTCGGGATTTTTCTCAAAGGGGCGCTTCCACTGCCATTACCATCTATTAAATTTTAATAAACCCCAAGTCAAGTGAGAAATTAAAGTCCAGTAAATTCCGACCGGTTACATATATATATATATATATATATATATATATATATGTATATATATATACATATATATATATATATATATATATATATATATATATATATTTTATGAAAATCCACAATGAAAACGTGGATAAGATAAATCTTGATAAAATCACACGGGGAAATGGAAACAACGGAGTACCTTAGCTTTCGTCTTTATTCAAGACATCTTCAGAGGCAACTGGATTACATGGACAGAGAGAGGCTTAAATATACAGGGTGACCTAAAAAACATGAGGTCAGGTCAAAATGATGACATCCACTAATCCCCACACCAACACACACGTAGAGGAGCTTAAGAGAAGGGTGGTGACGTGACTAGTCAAGTCAGGTCAGAAAAAAGGGGGCCCACAAAATAACTATCATACATCTAGATCAAAGGTTTTTAAAGCATTTTTAACCTTGGGCCACTGACAAATAAATTTATGTAACATATTATCGGTTTTGAACTGACCATCACTAAGGTTTATTGATTTTAATTCCTTAATCAAACTAGCTTCAACAAGAAGTCTTTCTGTGACACAAGATGATTTGAAAACTTCTAAGCTTTTTTCCCAAGCAATGGGGTGATTATTATTCCTAACATGAACGAACAAGGCACTGCTTTCAGATGCAGTTCTAATATTATACTTATGTTGTTTGATTCTATATATGTGTGTGTATTCAATTAATTTTGTTATCTCAAATCTGGTTGATACGACGGGCTGACAGGTCAACACTGATTTGAGATACAATATACAGATAAAGTAATTATGCCCCGGACCTAGCGCGGATGAATCAGACGGATGACAGCTCTACAGAGATGAATGACCAGTCAGTGGGCGACGCCCCACCCTCTCCCAGCCACACCCCTCGACCCTCAGCCTCGTCCTCAGAGATAATTGCTCTGATGAAGCTTATGAGGGAGGAGAGGCGTCAGGACATGCTGAGAACCACCAAAGGAGATTGGAAAATAACGAACGGTTTGCAGCTTTGATATCTAGCCTCACTGCTAATCAAGCCCTTGGCCCTTCTACTACTCAGGTACCGACTGGCTCAGATACCTCGTCAACGCCCCCTACCAAAGTGGTTGTCCAACCCCCACCCACCTTGAAGCCTGATGAGACTTTCCAGACTTCTCGTGAGTGGCGGCGACGGTGGACTGATTATGCTACAATGGTTGATCTCCAGAGCTTGCCACAGCCCAAACAACTCATTCAGCTACGTATTTTCCTGTCTTTGGGAACGCAGCATGTGTTGGAACATACGTTGCAAGTGCCCCCGACGTCTTTGTTGTCTGTAGAGGAGGTACTGGATGTTCTAGAACGACACATCAAAGGTCAGCGGAATGAAGCTCTCCGCAGGAGGGAAGTGTTTAGCTGTAGACAGATGGAGGGCGAGACTTTTGATGATTTCTACGTACGACTCAAGAGAGCCTCGGAAGAGATAGATATATGTCCCGGTAATCACCAGCAGTGCGAGGAGACCCAGTTGAAGCTGGTGATACTGATGGGTGTTAAGGACGAGGAGTTTGTCTAACGCCTCACCTCCCTCGACTCTTCCCCTCCTCTTAAGGATGTGTTGACAGTATGTCGCTCCTACGAGGCTGCCAGGTGTGCTACCTCTGCCATCCGAGCTCGCCCTACAGCCGTAAGGTCGATGTCCCAATACAAGAAAGACAAGAAGTCTGCCCCAACGCCTACGCCCACCACGCCCACGCCCGGCTCCCTTTGCAACAGCTGTGGTAGGCAGCACGGAACACAGGTGTGTCCAGCTGCCGAGTCTACCTGCGACAGTTGTGACCGCAAGGGCCACTGGTCACTTACAGTACGGTGCCCAGCCAAACACGTCCAGTGCAATGTGTGTGGCCGTCTGGGCCACTACGACAAGTGTTGCCCGACCAAAAAACCCAAAGGACAGCGTCGGCGGAAGCAGCAGCGCCCTTCCACCAGTGAGGGCCGCCCACAGTCGCCAAATCAGAGGCACGACGACCCTGGACAAAGCCCGACCCATATTAGGAGGGTGTACTCATCGCATCCCAGGACCAAAGTTCCCCAGCACGTCACCGTCATCGTGACCTACGGCAGTGTGTCATCCTGTCTCGAGATGCTGCCCGACACCGGCGCTGAGGCTACGGTCATCGGTCCCCAGCATTTGCAATGCTTGCGGCTCTCTCCAAGTGATCTAAGACCACCTCCCAAGGACCTCCTCGTCATGGCAGACTGTTCACAGATGGCCCCAGCCCTAGGTTCACTCTATGCACATGTCACCTTTGGCAACAGGTCGTGTCAAGCCTGGATTGACGTGCATAATGGTGTCCCGACTCCTTTGCTGTCCTACAGACATTGCCAAGAGTTGGCCATCATCTCCCAGGACTTCCCAACACCAATTCTCAAGCTAAAATACGCCAACAGGGTGCACGAAGGGTTCAGCAACTACCCTGCTGTCGCCCTAACCCTACCTCTGGCCAGTGACACCTCTCCTTCGGTAGTTGTCCCTGCTGCTTCACGTCCCCACGCCTTGGCTCGCCTCCACCGTGGAGCCGAGGCTACCAAACGGCGTGCAAGACAGACTATGTTCCGGCCTGGCATGGACCCCGACATCTCCAATGGTGTCCAGGCGTGAAAGGCCCGCCAAGTACTACAACCCAGCCAGCAGCAGGAACCCTTCATGAGTGACGACAACCCCACCCGCCCCTTTGAGTCTGTGTCGGCCGACTTTTTCTGTGTGTCAGGAGAGTCCTTCCTGGTTATCGTCGACCGTCTCTCGGGTTGGCCGGTTGTCTTCAAGTGCGGTAATGATACGACATCAGCAAGTTCCGCCACTACTTCCGTTACGAGGGCGTTCCTCCGTGCCTGCGAACCAACGTAGGGCCCCAGTTCACAAGCTAGGACTTTGCTGCGTTCCTCGACCGATGGGGAGTTCGGCATGTGTTGTCACCGCCTCATTACCCGCAGTCCAACGGCCACGCTGAGGCTGCTGTCAAATCCCTGAAGCACCTCATCGTCAAAGTGGCCCTTCTGGGAATATTGACTGCGAGGCCTTCGACCAGGGTCTCCTTGAGCTCCGCGACACACCCAATTACACCAGACGCTCCCTTGCCCAGGTCTTGTATGGACGCCCCCTCCATTCTTGTGTCCCTGCTCACCCTCAATCCTTCTCCAAGGAGTGGCAGGCCAAGACAGAGGATTTTGATCGCCGAGCCGCCGAACGTATTGAAGACGTCGTCGCCCGCCACAACGACCACGCCCGTCCTCTTCCCAGGTTGAGTGTCAGCACCCAAGTCCGTGTCCAGGACCCGACCTCCCTACGTTGGGACAAAGTGGGTGTAGTCATGGGTCTCGGCAGGTCACGGGACTACCAGGTGCGGTTACCCAGCGGTAGGGTGTGGTGGAGGAACCGCCGTTTCCTCTGCCCCGTAACGCATCCGTAACGCATCCCGCTGACCCCGTCACCAGCGCTGAGTCCCATATCTCCCCCCCCCCCAGTGATTAAACCCCTTGACGCTCAGAACGGATCCACAGGAAAAGGTCTGCTCAAGAGTTGGCTATGAGCGTATGTTGGGGGGGGGAGGTGTATGTATATTATGTATGTTGTATGTATACCATGTATGTACTCTATATATACACATTATTTCTCTAGTCAGTAGCGTGTGGTAATGCCCCTGTTTCATGTCACCACACGCTTAGATAAATGTGCCTGGCGACATCTGGAAGCTGCTAGTATACCACTTACCACATGTCGCCTGAGAGGTCAGAGTGAGGTCAGTTGACCCATATAGGAGTGTAAGGACTACCTGCGCTTGTAAGTGCACCCTGTATATTTCCGTTGAATAAGAACCTACAGAACTCTACAGGTGTTTATGTTCGCCCCTGTAGTTAGAACCAAGTACCCGGAACATCTCCAGAATGGATCTCCAAACTTTTGCTAAAGAAGCAGGCAATAAATTTAAAATTGTTAAGGCAAATACACAAACGTCAGATGTAGTACACGTGGACAGACTTAAAAAGGTCCTTCCTGACTTACTCCCCAAGAATGTTAATGATGTCTCAGACGCAACTGGTCAAACAGTAAGCTCATCAAGTACACCAAGTGTGAGTAATGATTATCGTTTAAAACTACGTTTTGCGAAACAGTATTAAGATGCTTCAACTTTTTTTTACAGTATGGCTCCTACACCTTTGTGTCACCACCGTATTTATGGATACCTCTAAGGAAGTTTTCAAGCCAGGTGCTCTTGTTAAGCCTTTGGGAAGAGTTCTCATTGTCGAAGATGTTTTGAACATAAGTATGAGTTGCACGGACTGCTCAAGTTTCCACGCCAGATGGAGTCTATTGATATTCAACTGCAGACAGCTATGACCGTCCTTAATGATCCAAGTGAGAACCCTAACAGTTCGACAATGGTATCACAAACTGTTATCTTCATCTACTTCGTCTCAAGCCTCTTCAAAAGACTACCGTCGCAGCTGAACGTTCTATTCCAGCATCTCAGGATGATTTTGCAAAGACGGTGCATTCTCAATGGCGAAGAAAACGAGCATTATTTAATTTTGTTGGTCTTATAGCACTCTGTTTGGCACTGCGACTGCTGAGGATGTTGAACATTGTCAACCAAGCCGTTCTTAAGCAAAATCGTGATGTAACTCAAACTTTTCATGGAATCAAAAGTTAATTCGATTATTTCTGAGTCTAACCATTGTTACGACCGTGTCTTATTTTTCAATTTTTTTTGTTATATAATATGCTTCCATGTTCCATATTATTCCTGTAATGATGTGTTATATTTACTATTATATTATCTAGTCGCCTTACCCTATGCTGTTAAGGTTTTAACTGTTATTATTTGTTCAAGCCATCTTATTTCTTCATTTAGTATTGTAACAAGCATTCTGTGTTGCTCTAACGACCATCTGCATCGTTAAACGACCCATGTTCTCCGGCTGGTCGCTTGGCGCGAACCGACCATATATATAGTACTCCACCTGTAGACAGAGGCAGTTCAGTCCTCTTGTCATACAGTTCACATCGTTTGAGTGACACTCGTCACCTGTTACTTATAACTAATATATTTGTGTTCCTGTCGCCACCAATGTGGTATATCTATGTGAGTACTTATTTATGTCTCTATTTATGTCCATCAGTATTTGCTTAGTTACATTTAAGTAATTCAGTGTTGTTTCACGTTAGTTAATTTCAGTGTTAGTTTTATTATGTTTATGCAGTGCTAACGTAATCCAATGCTTTATTTTTATTCTTTTGATGTTTCGATGTTTAGTATCATTTGTGTCTTAAAAGTTTCGATGGCGAATCAATTTGTTGTGACAGCCTACGAGGCTCTTTATTGTGTTAATATTTAATTAAATTCTTAAAGGTTTACTTTATTTATTTTTATTCCCTTTTAATTTACTTCACTTTTTTTTTGTTTGGTTACGCCCAGAACCTGGATATTTAAGTAAATTAAGAGATGGCGTAACACCACTTATCTAGGGTTGTTCATAATTTAATGAATTTTGTTCCTACATTGGAGTGGCTCCTTTCCTTTTCCGAGTATTTGCATGCTGCAGAAACTTCAGCTCAAGCTTCATTTAATAGGAAAAACGATCTAATTTCATGTATTGTAGATGCAGGGCTAGGGCGTGTGGATTCACAGCTTGTGCCCGTGCATATCCTTCTTGAAGCACAACACATACCCAAGACTAATAATTAATCAGATAAATCCTATTTTCATAGAACATGAGGTGGAATATTATTACCCTCTCTTAGAGTCAGTGCTCACTCACAATGCTATCATGATCCACATACCGATGCTAGCGCAACGCAAATTTAATGCATGGCATTTAAGAACATAAGAACATAAGAAAATAAGGAGTCTGCAATAGGCCGGTTGGCCTGTGCATGGCAGCTCCTGTCGAGAGTTACTACCACTCTGTATCATCCATGAATCCATCCGGCCTCCCCTTGAAACTTTCCAGCGTTCCAGCACTTTCTACAAAGTTGCTAAGCTTGTTCCACACGTCCACCACCCTATTTGTAAACCAGTTCCTTCCTATCTCCCTCCTAAACCTAAACTTATCCAACTTGAATCCGTTGTTCCGAGTCCTATCCTGCTCGGATATTATAAGAACTGTATCTATATCACCTTTATTGATTCCTTTCACCCACTTGAATACTTCTATCAAATATCTCCCCGCACTCTTCGTCTTTCTAGAGAATGCAAGTCAAGTTTCTTTAACCTATCCTGATATGGAAGGTTTCTAAGCCCCGGAATCATTTTCGTCATTCGTCGCTGCACCGACTCTAGTGAATTGATATCCATTCTATAATAAGGGAACTAGAACTGAACCGCATAATCGAGGTGCGGCCTGACTAGCGCAAGATATTGTTGCAATAAGACCTCTGCACTCTTATTACTTACACTTCTAGATATAAAACCCAATACTCTGTTTGCCTTTTTTCGAACATTAACGAACTGTATTCTAGGCAGTAGGTCCGGGCTTACAAGTACCCCTAGGTCTCTTTCACAAGTCGACTTCTCTAGGTTGATGTTGTTAAGGCTGTATACATTGACAGTATTTGTTCTTCCAATATTAAGTACGCTGCACTTGCTGGTGTTGAATTTCATTTGCCATTTTTCAGACCACCCCTGCAGTTTATTTAGATCCTCCTGTAATGCATTTGCATCCTGCCTTGAATTAATCTGCCGCCCTATTTTGGTGTCATCCGCAAACTTGCTTATGTCACTGCTGACCCCAGGATCTAGATCGTTTATGTAGATTATGAACAAGAGTAGGCCTAGTACTGACCCCTGGGGAACCCCACTGGTTACACGACCCCACTCAGATTTAACACCATCTACGCTGACTCTCTGCGTTCTATCGGTGAGCCATGATTTTATCTAATTTAAAACTTTCCCCTCGATACCATGAGCCTTAATTTTTCTCAGAAGCCTCTGATGCGGTACTCTATCAAATGCTTTGCTAAAGTCTAAGTAAATAACATCATAATTTTCGTCATTATCTACTACCTCGAAGACTTTCCTAAAAAATGTCAGCAGATTTGTTAGACAAGATTTTCCCTTTGTAAACCCATGTTGAGAGTCGTAGATTAATTTGCTTTTCTCTAAATGCGATCGGATGTTATCTGCTATAATTGATTCGAGAAATTTCCCCACTACTGACGTCAAACTGATCGGCCGGTAATTTGACGCTGATGCTCTGTCTCCCTTTTCGAATATGGGTACTACATTTGTCTGTTTCCACAAGTCTGGCACAACTCCGGTGTCTAATGATTTTTTAAAAAGGTTTACGAGGGGTCCGCTAATCTGTTCCCTCCACCATTCCCGTTGTATTCTAATGACACACTGTTTACGCTAGATAATCCAACCGATGTTTTGCTAATAGATGAAGATTACTCTTTGTTGGCAGTAGATTATCCAAGGGTTTTATCACGGTGTAAGTCGTCATACTTATATCTGCACGTTTGCCCAGCCCATGTCTTCACGTTTATTCCTGCTGCTGAAGGAATATGTGAATTGGCGATCATTCAAACTAACTTTCACACAGCACTCAAACAATGTCAGTATACACCAATTGCAATAAGAACATAAGAACATAAGAAAATAAGGAGTCTGCAATAGGCCGGTTGGCCTGTGCATGGCAGCTCTTGTCGAGAGTTACTACTACTCTCTATCATCCATGAATCTATCTAGCCTCCTTTTGAAACTTTCCAGAGTTCCCGCACTTACTACAAAGTTGCTAAGCTTGTTCCACTCGTCCACCACCCTATTTGTGAACCAGCTTCTTCCTATCTCCCTCCTAAACCTAAACTTATCCAACTTGAATCCGTTGCTCCGAGTCCTATCCTGCTCGGATATTATAAGAACTTTATCTATATCCCCTTCATTGATTCCTTTCACCCACTTAAATACTTCTATCATATCTCCCCGCACTCTTCGTCTTTCTAGGGAATGCAAGTTAAGTTTCTTTAACCAATCCTGATATGGAAGGTTTCTAAGTCCCGGAATCATTTTTGTCATTCTTCGCTGCACCGACTCTAGTGAATTTATATCCATTCTCTAATAGGGGCACCAGAACTGAACCGCATAATCGAGGTGCGGCCTAACTAGCGCAAGATATAGTTGCAATAAGACCTCTGCACTCTTGTTACTTACACTTCTAGATATAAAACCCAATACTCTGTTTGCCTTTTTTCGAACATTAACGCACTGTTTTCTAGGCCGTAGGTCCGGGCTTACAAGTACCCCTAGGTCTCTTTCACAAGTCGACTTCTCTAGGTTGATGTTGTTAAGGCTGTATACATTATAAGTATTTGTTCTTCCAATATTAAGTACGCTGCACTTGCTGATGTTGAATTTCATTTGCCATTTTTCAGACCACCCCTGCAGTTTATTTAGATCCTCCTGTAATTCATTTGCATCCTGCCCTGAATTAATTTGCCGCCCTATTTTGGTGTCATCCGCAAACTTGCTTATGTCACTGCTGATCCCAGTATCTAAATCGTTTATGTAGATTATGAACAAGAGTGGGCCTAGTACTGACCCCTGGGGAACCCCACTGGTTACACGGCCCCACTCAGATTTAACACCATCTATGCTGACCCTCTGCGTTCTATCGGTGAGCCATGATTTTATCCAATAGAAAACTTTCCCCTCGATACCATGATCCTAAATTTTTCTCAGAAGCCTCTGATGCCGTACTCTGTCAAATGCTTTGCTAAAGTCTAAGTAAATAACATCGTAATTTTCGTCATTATCTACTACCTCGAAGACTTTCCTAAAAAACGTTAGCAGATTTGTTAGACAAGATTTTCCCTTTGTAAACCCATGTTGAGAGTCGTAGATTAATTTGCTTTTCTCTAGATGCGATCGGATGCTATCTGCTATAATTGATTCAAGAAATTTCCCCACTACTGACGTCAAACTGATCGGCCAGTAATTTGACGCTGATGCTCTGTCTCCCTTTTTAAATATGAGTACTACATTCGCCTGTTTCCACAACTCTGGCACAACTCCAGTGTCTAATGATTTTGTAAATAAGTTTACGAGGTGTCCGCTAATCTGTTCCCTACACTCTTTTAAGACTCGAGGAAAAATTTCATCCGTCCCTGGGGATTTTGTGTTCTTTAGTTTATTTATCTTCTTAAGAACATCCTCCTTTCTGATAGTGATATTCTTTAATTTCTCTTCTTCCTTTCCCTTAAATATCAGTTCCACCTCCGGAATTTCATCCCAAATTTCTTCTGTGAAAACTGATAAGAAGTAGCTGTTTAATGCTTTGCTCATGTCTTCACTGCCATTTATCACTTCTCCTTTGTCCTTGACCTTTGTCCTATAGACCTGGAAAAATCCCTTGGGATTCGTCTTGGATTCTCTTGCTATTTTGATTTCATAGTCTCTCTTTGCTTTCCTTACATTTTTCTTAACATTCCTAGATAGTTCATTATACCTGTTTCTGAGCTGCTCCTACCCTCCCTTTAATTTCTTATATATTCCTTTCTCTATTCCTATGTCATGTTTAAGTTTTCTGGTCATCCACCTTGGCTCATTCTTATTTGACCTAATTTTTCTGTGTGGTATATTTTGTTTTTGTGCTTTATGTAGTATACTGGTGAATATATTATAGTCATGATCAATTGTTGTGTCATCTATGACCTCACCACTTCCTACTGGGAACTGACGTGACTGTTCCCAGGTGACCTCACCTAGGTACCTTCTTAACCCCTGATAATCCGCCAACCGAAAGTTTTGGACTCTGACCATATTGTCATTGTCTTTCGTTTCCCAATTTAGGGTGAACCTGATTTCTCTGTGATCACTGTTACCTAGTTCTTCCCCTACTGTGATATCTCTGATAATATTTTCTTTATTTGTTAATACTAGGTCTAATATATTGTCACCTCTAGTAGGTTCTGTAATTAGTTGTTTCAAAAAATTGTCCTGTACTGCGTCTAGGAAGTCTTCAGATTCATAGTCGCCTACAATGTTGTCCCAGTCAATATTTCTGAAGTTGAAATCCCCCATAATGCATAGGTTGTTATATTTTGCTGCCCTACTCATTTCCTGCCATATGGGCTGAGCTGCTTCTTTGCTAAGACTTGGGGGGCCTGTAAATCACTCCCGTAATTAGTTTTTCTCTTCCTTCCGTGATTTCTGCCCACACAGTCTCGGTTCCTATTTCACCCTTTATTGAATTATTAGTACAACATTTTAATGTATCCTTGACGAAGAGTGCGACCCCTCCCCCCTTCCTACCTTTCCTGTCCTTGTGAAAAAGGTTGTACCCTCCTATGTGGTATTATGATAAAAAAATTTTGCTCGCCAGATTCATCCAAGTCTCGGTGATTGCTATGACGTCTACATTCTCGGTACATACAACCGCTCTCAGCAAGTCTATTTTATTTCTAACGCTCCTACTGTTTGTATAGTATACATTTAAACCTACTCTTCCCTGGTCCTGTTTTACCCCTTGTCCTGAGCAACTAATTTTACTTCCCAGGACCTGCTTGTTTTTTGACTCCCACTTTCCCCGACCCCTCTCTACTGGCGAAACCCCCCCTTCGGATTGACAATTTCACGCTCCAGGGATGCAGACAACGTCTTTACCCCCTCACGAGACAAGTGTACTCCGTCGCGACAGTACAGGTAGTCGTTGCCATAGAATCGTTGCCAGTTATCAATGAATGCCCAACCATTGTTTGCACAATGTTTTTCCAGTCGGCAATTAATAGCAATTGCCCTGGACAGCCATTCACGACCCACTCCTCTTCTAGGCAAGACACCACATACTATCGGGATCCCTCCCCTATCTCTAATCTTCCCCAGCGCCTCTCTATACCTCTTGAAAAGTTCCTCACTCCTAACCTTACCTATGTCGTTTCCTCCCACACTAAGACACACTACTGGATTGGTACCCTCCCCTGACAAAACTCTGTCTAACCTCTCGGCTACATGCCCTATCCCAGCCCCAGGAAAACACACCCTAGTCCTACGTTTCCTATCTCTCGCACAAAAAGCCCTATCCATAAACCTCACCTGGCTGTCACCAACTACCACGACCTTACCTGTGGGCAGGGTTTGCACAACTGCCCTTTCCTCTCCTTGATCCATACCGTCCTGCCTCTTCTCTTCCTCTCCAGCTTCCTACAGCACCTGGTAAGGGTTACTGCACTCCACACCCTGGTCAGCTTTCCTAAGCCTGACCCTAGTCCCCTTGGAGACAACCACTCTCCACGCCTGTTCCTCCTTCGCAGGTGTCCTGCTAGGCAGGACACCTACCTGAAGGAGTTCTGTCCTGAGGGCATCATTTTCCCCCTTTAGAGTGTCAACCTCACTCCTCAACTGCCCCAGCTGCCTTAACAGCGTGGCAAGGAGGTCGTCCTTCCCCACACTCCCCTCCTCTTCCCCCACGACACAACGATCCAAAGCGGCCATTTTCCTTGGTCTCTAACGGGAGCACGATCGGCACGACCTTCTCCAAGCTGGGTCAGAGGTCAACTGAGCTGGGTCAGAGGTCAACAGTGAGTCATCAAAGAGTGTTTGTTGTGTCACTGTTGGAGCTACAGACAATTATTTCCCGGCAATGAAACCTGTGTTTCATGCAAATCTACATAACGTGCAGTATTTTTTTCTTCCCCGAAGAAATTAACGTCATTTTAAGGTGCCAGGATGGTGGTAAACAGTTAGATGTGAAAGGTTATTGTAATGCTCCGGATTACTGTGAAATATTATGTAATTCGTTGAAGACCTTGCCTACCCATAATCATTTTGCATTGAACTTAAATCTCACTTCAGATTTAATTCCTTTGTATCAGGTTCCTTATTTGACCTAAAGTGAACTCAACATTGTTTCAGTTAAATTAAAAGTAATTTTTTATCTACGAGAGTTACAATTTGCTAATCCTGAAGATAACCTGCCATTTTATTTTTCACAGGGATTTGCAATACCTAGTTTAACTATTCCCACCTTTGTCTTAATTTTGGCAGTGATGTTTTTGTTTTGTTATTACAAGTCAATATCTTCCAAGTTTAACACTGTGCATAATATTCTATCTCGTAAGACACTTCAGACTATGGCTCCAGTTACTGCTGAACCCCAGTTTGCAGTTTATCCAGTTTAGTGTCTACACACACACACATATATATATATAAATATATATATATACATATATATATATATATATATACATATATATATATATATATATATATATATATATATATATATATATATATATATATATATATATATATATATATATATATCTCCAAATCCCATCAATGGTAAAGAGAGGAAAATACCATGTGAAAATAACAGCAGTGAAACAGAAGTAGATAATGCTGAAAATATAGTTAGTCATAATAACAAACATCAAAGTAATAAATGTAAAACAGATAGAAACCTGTGTAAAAAAATGGACCAGCTCAGGGCCATTGTTAGTAAAGAGAACATAGATATAATTGCAATAACGGAAACATGGATAAATTCAAGCAGCAAACATTTTTTAGCAGAATTTCATATTCCAGGATATAACCTATTTAAATTTGACAGAGTAGGAAGGAGAGGGGGCGGTGTAGCAGTGTATATCAGGGTGTCATTAAAAAGCTGCAATAAATCAAACATTAAAACAAATAGCGACAATGAAAGTATTTGGGTAGAGATTGTTGAGGGCAATGAGTCCGTAGTCATTGGTGTTATATATAGACCACCAAATTTGAGTAGGAACGATGGTAAATTGCTATGGGAGGAAATAAAGAAGGCATCTGATAGACACAATGTATGTATTCTAGGCGATTTCAACTTTTCAGGCTTAGATTGGAAAAATCAACTTAGCGATAATGAATCTGAAGATTTTCTAGAAGTAGCACAAGATAGTTTTTTATATCAATTCATAAACTCGCCCACTAGAGGAAATAATATCCTCGATTTAGTTCTCAGTAATAATGAAAATCTAGTAAAAGATGTTGGGATTGGAGACGAACTAGGAAACAGTGATCATAAAGCCATATATTTTAACATAATATGGAATGGCAGGAAGAAGGAAAATTCGGCCTTGATCCCGGATTTTAGGAAGGCTAATTACGGTAGCTTAAGGAGAGACCTAAGGGATGACCCTATGGTCAAAAGATTAATCCCCCCCACACCTCCGGAAACTGTCAACTTAGGACGGGAGAACCCCGAAGTTAATTTAGCAGCTACTTATGAACAATTTATTGCGACAATCCATAATGCTCAAAATAAACACATCCCTAAAAGAAAATTCAGATCGATACGGAACCAACCAAAATGGATGAATAATAGACTCTTAGATCTTCTAGGGAAAAAGAAAGGAGTATATAGAAAAGTTAAGAAAGGCGAAAATCACTTACTTGGTTACTATCAGAACCTAACAAGACAGGTAAAAACAAAAATTAGGAAAGCAAAGAGAAATTATGAAATCAAGGTAGCAAATGAATCGAAAAATAACCCCAAAGCTTTTTATCAACTGTATAAATCAAAGGTTAGAGATACAATAGGTCCCCTTAAAACTACGACAGGAGAAATGACTGATGATGAGTTAGAAATGTGTAGTACGTTAAATAGTCATTTTCGCTCCGTATTCACAAATGAAAACCTAGCACAGTTTTCAGAAGTTCATAAGGTATATAATGACAGTATAGAAAATATGTTGATGAATATCAATATTACTAGTAACGATGTGCTTAAAGTAATTAACAAACTGAAGCCTCATAAATCGCCTGGTCCAGACGAGGTATATGCTAGAATATTAAAAGAATGTAGAGATGAGTTGAGTAATCCATTAGCAGTATTATTTAATAAGTCATTAGAATCGGGCCTAGTGCCAGAAGCTTGGAAACTTGCAAATGTAGTTCCGATTTTCAAAAAAGGTGATAAATCAATTGCATCAAATTACCGTCCCATTAGTCTCACGTCAATCATAGGCAAGTTGCTAGAGTCAATTATTGCTACAAAAATCAGAAGCCACCTTGAAACTTTCAACTTAATTCATTCTTCTCAGCACGGGTTCACCCAGGGACGTTCTTGTCTCACAAATTTGTTTAGCTTTTTCTCAGAAGTATATGAAGCGGTAGATAATGATAAGTCATATGATATAATTTATTTAGATTTCAGTAAAGCATTCGATAGAGTCCCTCATGAGAGATTGATAAGGAAGGTAGAAGCACATGGAATAGGTGGATCATTATTAAAATGGATTAGGTCATGGTTAACTGGTAGGAAACAAAGAGTCAGCATAAATGGATTTAAGTCAGACTGGGGTGCGGTCAAAAGCGGAGTTCCCCAGGGATCTGTATTAGGCCCTCTGCTGTTTGTTATATTCATTAATGATCTTGATTTAGGTATAACTAGTAGGATTAGTAAATTTGCAGATGATACTAAAATGGGGAGAGTGATAAATTCAGACAGTGACTTTGAACACCTTCAAAGAGATCTAGATACCTTACATGAGTGGTCAGTAGACTGGCAAATGAATTTTAATACTGATAAATGCAAGGTACTACAGATAGGGAAGACGAATACAAACGTTAAGTATAAACTAGGTAACACGGAAATAGAAAACTCAGATTGTGAAAAAGATCTAGGTGTATTTGTTAGCAACGACTTGAAACCTAGAAAACAATGTATTAGCGTTCCCAACAAGGCAAACAGGATTCTTGGGTTCATATCTAGGAGTGTGAGTAACAGAAGTGCTGACGTTATCTTGAAACTTTACCTAGCATTAGTGAGGCCACACATGGATTATGCGGTTCAATTCTGGTGTCCTTATTATAGAATGGACATAGATTCTTTGGAGAGAGTACAAAGAAGAATGACAAAAATGATCCATAATATTAGAAACCTTCCATATGAAGAAAGACTGAAAAGCTTAGGCTTGCATTCATTAGAGAGGCGTAGAGTTAGGGGAGATATGATAGAGGTGTTCAAGTGGGTAAGTGGGATTAACAAGGGTAAAATGGAAGATGTTCTGAAGCTCAGTAATAACGAAATAACTAGAACAAATGGCTTTAAATTAGATAAATTCCGATTCAGAAAGGATATAGGCAAGCACTGGTTTGGTAATAGAGTTGTGGATATGTGGAATAGGCTACCGAGTGCTATAGTAGGATCGGGGACGCTAGGGAGCTTCAAGACGAAGTTGGATAGGCACATGGAAGTGCTGGGATGGGTGTGAAAGGGATCTGCCCTGTATGGGCCAGTCGGCCTCCTGCAGTATCCCACTTTCTTATATATATATATATATATGTATATATATATATATATATATATATATATATATATATATATATATATATATATATATATATATATATATTTGTAACATGGATAGGCATATGTATAGGGTTTTCTCTGCGAGATTAGTTAATTCCTCGCGGAGCTCAGGTGTGACTGAGCGATGAATTGGCCCCTGTCTTTTAGACATAAATATTTCTATAAATATGGGTTAATATATTTGTAGTGTGTATCTATCTCCCCTGTAATTTTCCGTAGCTGTAAGGTAGCATGTTCAAAGCACGTAATGGGTAAGTTCCACGCACTTGTGTCCTGAGAATACCCTAGGTCAGCTATCTTGGGCTGGACCCACGGATAGTATCTACTCAGTTCTCACTTCCTTAGAGCGTATCCCTGATAGCTCCGTCCTTCCTTTCGCCCTCACAGTTACAGTGACTGTTATGGTGATTATCCTTTGGACAGTTTACATAGACTCTTTTGATAATAAGCTAAGAACAGGAACATATTGGGTTTTGCTACTAAACTCCAATAAACTTTTATCCATATTCTAGTTCGTCTAGAATATAAGATAACAGCTTCACAAGTGCCTGTTATGAGTGTGACCATCCAGCAATGTTGTTGCATATATGACAGCTACACAAGTAGTTATTATACAACAAGTAAGTCACCTAACAGTTACGCAGTTCAGTCAAACAGAGAAAACCTCATTAGTAATATAGAGGTAGGGAACGAACTAGCTAACAGCAATCACAAAGAAGTGAGATTCAAAGTAGAACTTAAGGTCAGTTGCAAGGAAAATTCCATTGAAGTCCCAGATTTCAGAATGGCAAACTTTGATAGGTTGAAAAGGCAGCTGAGAGAATGGGTATTCTGTTTTGGGGTGAATTACATGTCCTCACGTGAGGTGACCTCACAATGCGCCTCACCTTACCTGGTGACCTGATAATGGTAACCTCACAAAATAAGACTGCTGAGGGTGACCTGACCATGAGATCTGAGGTTGACGAGTTTCATAACAATTTAAATAATGAGTTACTTTGTGCATAAATGGCAGAATATACCATAAATTAAACCCAGACAAATTAACAATGAACCCAATGGATAAATAATTATTAAAGATTATTATTGGACAAAGGAAAGCTATAGGTAGGAGACTAAAACGTTGTGAAATTTACCTCCGACATTATAAATTATTGGCCAGTTGGGCTAAGACTAAGATAACATAAGAACATAAGAACATAAGAATGGAGGAAACTGCAGCTGGCCTATTGGCCCATACTGGGCAGTCCCGTTTACACCCAACCCCTATTGCTCATATGAGCATCCAACCTATGTTTGAAACAATTCAGCGTATTCGAGTTAATGATGATATATGGTAACTTGTTCCATTCATCCACTACTCTGTTTCCAAACCAGTGTTTACCTATTTCACGCCTAAATCTAAATTTGTCTAATTTAAAACCATTGTTACGAGTTCGCTCCTGGCTGGATAGTTTGAGTACCTTTGTAATGTCCCCTTTGTTTAGCCCTGCCTTCCACTTATACACCTCTATCAGGTCGCCACTCGCTCTACGTCTCTCAAGGGAGTGCAAATTAAGATGCTTTAACCTGTCTCTATACTCAAGGTTCCTAATGCCCGGGATTAGTCTTGTCATTCTCCTCTGAATTCTTTCCAAGGATTCTATATCCATTCTGAAAAGCAAAGGAATAATGAGCTGAAAGTAGCAAGGGTAGCAAAGACAAACCCCAAGAGATTCTTCCAAATGTATCACACTTAAACAACAGTCAAGATTGGACCAATACAGTCAGAAACTGGCGAGCTAATGGATGACGGCAGATAAATGAATAATAATCTGAACAGATATTTTTCAACAGTTTTCACCCCTCCACCCCAATAAATAAAGATGATATCCGAGGCACTGCCTATATACAGTGACCAAAGAAAATGGCCGCCTTGGATCGTTGTGTCTTGGGGGAAGAGGAGCGGAGTGTGAGGAAAGACGACCTCCTGGCCACTCTGTTAAGTCAGCTGGGGCAGTTCAGGAGTGAGATTGACGCTCTTAAGGGGGAAAATGAAGACCTCAGGAGTAAACTCCTTCAGGTAGGAGGAGCAGGCGTGGAGAATGGTTGTCTCCAAGGGGCTTAGGGTCAGACTCAGGAAAGCTGACCAGGGTGTGGAGTGTAGTAACCCCTACCAGGTGTTGGAGGAAGCTGGCGGGGAAGAGAAGAGGCAGGACGGTGTGGTGCAAGGAGAGGAAAGGGCAGTTGTACAAATCCTGCCCACAGGTAAGGTCGTGGTAGTTGGGGACAGCAAGGTGAGGTTTTTAGATAGGACTTTTTGTGCAAGAGATAGGAAACATAGGACGAGGGTGTGTTTTCCTGGGGCTGGGATAGGGCATGTAGCTGAGAGGATAGATAGGGTTTTGTCAGGGGAGGGTACCAATCCAGTAGTGTGTCTTAGTGTGGGAGGAAATAACATAGGAAAGGTTAGGAGTGAGTAACTTTTCAAGAGGTATAGGGAGGCGCTGGAGAAGATTAGAGATAAGGGAGGTATCCCCTATAGTATGTGGTGTCTTGCCTCGAAGAGGGGTTGGTCGTGAATGGCTGTCCAGGGCAATTGCGTTAAATTGCCGACTGAAAAAACATTGTGCAAACAATGGTTGGGCATTCATTGATAGCTGGCAACGATTCTATGGCAACGACTACCTGTACAGTCGTGTTGGAGTACACTTGTCTCGTGCGGGGGTAAATATGTTGTCTGCATTCCTGGAGCGTGAAATTATCACTCCAAAGGGGGGGGGGGGGGGGAGGTTTCGCCAATAGAGAGAGGTCGGGGAAAGTGGGAATCAAAAAACAAGCAGGTCCTGGGAAGTAAAATTGGTTACTCACGACAAGGGGTAAAACAGGACCAGGGAAGGGTAGGTTTAAGTGTATACTATACAAACAGTAGGAGCGTTAGAAATAAAATAGACTTGCTGAGAGCGGTTGTATGTAATGAGAATGTAGACGTCATAGCAATCACCGAAACTTGGATGAATCTGGCGAGCAAAATTTTTTTATCAGAATGCCACATAAAAGGGTACAACCTTTTTCACAAGGACAGGGAAGGTAGGAAGTGGGGAGGGGTCGCACTCTTCGTCAAGGATACATTAAAATGTTGTATTAATAATTCAATAAAGGGTGAAATCGGAACCGAGTATGTACGGGTAGAAATCACGGAAGGGAGAGAAAAACTAATTATGGGAGTGATTTACAGGCCCCCAAGTCTTTGGAAAGAAGCAGCTCAGCCCATATGGTAGGAAATGAGTAGGGCAGCAAAATATAACAACCTGTGGATTATGAGGGATTTCAACTTCAGAAATATTGACTGGGACAACATTGTAGGTGGCTATGAATCTGAAGACTTCCTAGACGCAGTACAGGACAATTTTTTGAAAAGACTAATTACACATAACCTACTAGAGGTGACAATATATTAGACCTAGTATTAGCAAATAAAGAAAATATTATCAGAAATATCACAGTAGGGGAAGAACTAGGTAACAGTGATCAAAGAGAAATAAGGTTCACCCTAAATTGGGAAACGAAAAGCAATGACAATATGGTCAGAGTCCCAAACTTTCGGTTGGAGGATTATCAGGGGTTAAGAAGGTACCTAGGTGAGGTCACCTGGGAACAGTCACGTCAATCCCTGGTAGGAAGTGGTGAGGTCATAGATGACACAACAATTGATCATGACTATAATATATTCACTAGTATACTACATAAAGCACAAGAACAAAATATATCATACAGAAAATTTGGTCAAATAAGAATGAGCCAAGGTGGATAGCCGGAAATCTTAAATATGAGATAGGAATAAAGAAAGGAATTTATAAGAAATTAAAGGGAGGGGAGGAGCAGCTCAGAAATAGGTATAATGAACTATCTAGGAATGTTAAGAAAAATGTAAGGAAAGCAAAGAGACAATGAAATCAAAATAGCAAGAGAATCCAAGGCGAATCCCAAGGGATTTTTCCAGGTATATGGGACAAAGGTCAAGGACAAAGTTGGGCCATTAAAGTCAGGGAGGGGAGAAGTGATAAATGGCAGTGAAGAATTAAACAAAGCATTGAACAGCTACTTCTTATCAGTTTTCACAGAAGAAATTTGCTATGAAATTCCAGAGGTGGAACTGATATTTAAGGGAAAGGAAGAAAAGAAATTAAAGAATATCACTATCAGAAAAGAGGATGTTCTTAAGAAGATAAATAAACTAAAGAAAACAAAATCCCCAGGGCCGGATGAAATTTTCCCTCGAGTCTTGAAAGAGTGTAGGGAACAGATTAGCGGACCCCTCGTAAACTTATTTACAAAATCATTAGACACTGGAGTTGTGCCAGACTTCTGGAAACAGGCAAATGTAGTACCCATATTCGAAAAGGGAGACAGAGCATCAGCGTCAAATTACCGGCCGATCAGTTTGACGTCAGTAGTGGGTAAATTTCTTGAATCAATTACACCAGATAGCATCCGATCGCATCTAGAGAAAAGCAAATTAATCTACGACTCTCAACATGGGTTTACAAAGGGAAAATCTTGTCTAACAAATCTCCTAACGTTCTTTAGGAAAGTCTTCGAGGTAGTAGATAATGACGAAAATTACGATGTTATTTACTTAGACTTTAGCAAAGCATTTGACAGAGTACCACATCAGAGTAGGGTGTGTCAATTTTGTCAACATGTTAAAAATCAAATTTGGTAGTCAAAATATTGTGCCTCTTTATGTCTAAACTTGAGATTAGCAAACAAAAATGAATTGAAATAACCCTCACCTACATCAATTATACCTTAAAGTTTCAAATATCAGTATTTCAACAAATTAATGAGACTTGATTAGAATTATTCACTTGATATTAACTAATCTCATGTAAGCATATGGATTATGGAGTATTTTATGGTTCTATAGCTTGTGTACAATATGCATGTCAGAACATGAACATGAACAGGCTCTCCGTGTGGGACAGTTTAATTCTTGTTTTGACTTGTACCAAGCGTGAGGATAAGGCGCCCGGCTCACTCTCCTTCTAGATATCATAGACAGTGGTTTGCTCTCATTGCACTTGCACCTACTCTACCAGACGAATTCTACATTTTAATTATTGTAAGTAGGGCATATTGATTGTCGCAGTTACTTATATCATTGTATAAAACATTATGTTCTAAGAAATTATTATGTTATTTCTGTTACAGCATTTTTGATAAACAAATTGATATTTTTTGAAACAACAATTGAATTATGAAACATTGAATTATTTTTCTATTTGTCAGATAGTGTGAAGATGTCAAAATTGAAGACAAGAAGTCAGTTGTCAAACCACTTGAGCCTGCTAGTTGGTAAAGGGAAGGAGCTTCCTGTATCAGAACTTCCAACAGTGAGAGACATGCTAAGATTAGGGTTACTCCTTCGAGAAAAAATGCAAAGGACAGAAGGAACTATACAGATAAAGAACTCATAAATGACATGATAGTCCCTCTTCTGCATCAATGGACAAAAGCTAATGCACTATTCAAACCACCTGTGATTAATCACTGTCGAACTATTGAGCTAAAACTAACGAAATTATGGCACAAAGCAGTTGAAACATCACTTGGTAAAGGAAAGTTGGCCAGGAAAAATGAATTTCTGCACACACTTGATACTCTGTTTGACATTTTGACCTGCAAGTGCTCCATACAATTATGTTCTGAATCCAACTGTTCTCACTCAGGTAAGAGAGAAAATAATTCCCACATTGATTGTGGTTGTCCTCGTGAAAAGAAGATCCCTGTTTTAGAGCTTGAATACATAAAGGCACAGAGGACAAAGGCAAAAGGCCAAGGAAGTATGCAAATGGGTTCAATAGATTATTCAGAAACAAAGAAGCAGATTGCTAATGCCAAGAAGAGAGAACAAATCCGAGAGAGGGAACAAAAGAAGAAAATGAAGAGTGAAGAAGCCATCCAAAGAGAGGAAGAGCTGTGTCAAGATGTTTATCACTTCTTTGATAGTTCTTCTGATGAACAGGAAGCAACATCAGATGATAGTTCCAAAGAGCCATCTGAACCTTTACCAAAGAAAATGAAATACAACACAAGAAATATTTCAAACATAAGAAAATAAGGAGTCTCCAATAGGCCGGTTGGCCTGTGCATGGCAGCTCCAGTCGAGAGTTACTACCACTCTCTATCATCCATGAATCTGTCTAGCCTCCTTATGGAACTTTCCAGAGTTCCCGCACTTACTACAAAGTTGCTAAGCTTGTTCCACTCGTCCACCACCCTATTTGTGAATCAGTTTCTTCCTATCTCCCTCCTAAACCTAAACTTATCCAACTTGAATCCGATGCTCCGAGTCCTATCCTGCTCGGATATTATAAGAACTTTATCTATATCCCCTTTATTGATTCCTTTCACCCACTTAAATACTTCTATCATATCTCCTCGCACTCTTCGTCTTTCTAGGGAATGCAAGTTAAGTTTCTTTAACCTATCCTGATATGGAAGGTTTCAAAGTCCCGGAATCATTTTTGTCATTCTTCGCTGCACCGACTCTAGTAAATTTATATCCATTCTATAATAGGGGCACCAGAACTGAACCGCATAATCGAGGTGCGGCCTGACTAGCGCAAGATATAGTTACAATAAGACCTCTGCACTCTTGTTACTTAAACTTCTAGATATAAAACCCAATACTCAGTTTGCCTTATTTCGAACATTAACGCACTGTTTTCTAGGCCGTAGGTCCGGGCTTATAAGTGCCCCTAGGTCTCTTTCACAAGTCGACTTCTCTAGGTTGATGTTGTTAAGGCTGTATACATTGACAGTATTTGTTCTTCCAATATTAAGTATGCTGCACTTGCTGGTGTTGAATTTCATTTGCCATTTTTCAGACCACCCCTGCAGTTTATTTAGATCCTCCTGTAATGCATTAGCATCCTGCCCTGAATTAATTTGCCGCCCTATTTTGGTGTCATCCGCAAACTTCCTTATGTCACTGCTGATCCCAGTATCTAGATCGGTTATGTAGATTATGAACAAGAGTGGACCTAGTACTGACCCCTGGGGAACCCCACTGGTTACACGGCCCCACTCAGATTTAACACCATCTACGCTGACCCTCTGCGTTCTATCGGTGAGCCATAATTTTATCCAATTTAAAACTTTCCCCTCGATACCATGAGCCTTAATTTTTCTTAGAAGCCTCTGATGTTAGGGTGTGTCAATTTAGGGGGTGAACTGGCTAAATTGAAAATCGAGTAATTTGGTAGCAATTTATTGTAGTCTTTAAGCATGCAAAACAATATTCTGGCATAAATTTTTTTTTATAATAAGTCCTACCTACATCAAATGGATTTTTAAATGTACATATTTGTGAATTTATAACATAACCAGCGTTTGCACACATGTTACTGTTTCAAGTTTCAAATTATTATATTTTATTATCCGTAGTCTATTTGAAAGTAACCAATGCCTTCATACTCTCTTTGCTTTGGTTTCTTGTCATCAGTAGTCTGCTTGCTATTTGTGCTTTGATGTAACCTTCTCGCCTCTCGTGGCTGTAAACATGGCCCGCTGCTTCTGTGACCATTTTCACACATCTCTCCACACTTTGAGTGTGGGAAGGCCACTTCGGCACCTGCATTGGAGTCTCTTTAAGGTTTCTCAATTCTTGGCTAGTTAGACTTGTTGTCAATGGTGGCTCTAAGACTTCCAAACTCAAGTCAACCAATTCTGACAATTTGGTGGCATTGACGTTTATTGGGGGAACTTTTCTTGAATGAAACGAACAGTCTCCCAACTGGTCGTCATCTATTAGCGTTCCTCTAATCTTTAGAATGACTTCTACAGCCTCGGTTCGGAGATTGGTACATTGACTGCAAAGCATTGCTTGCAAAACTGCTTCTGATCGAGCATACCAAGCGGACCTTCTTGCCACAGGTAACACGATGTCCCTCACTACCTTCCTCTGTGTTCTTACTAGCTGCAATTGAAACAAAAGGTGATTGGGCCCATCCACCCACATAGGATTAAGTTTCACACTAAACCACTGGGGAAGATAAACTCCAATAATAAATTCAACAATTAACCTCAAATTCTTCAGCACTTTGCCCTTCAATTCGTGTTTGGAAATCCAAATCCTGCAGAAACGAAGAGCTGTAGTTAACCAACGGCTGTGACTGACAGGTCCAATCTCCAAGAGAGCCAATGACTGAGGCACTTCTCCTGATCTTATTGCTTGGGCAATACGATAAGCATAGGATTGATCTGTGCTGAGATCTTTGATGACTCCTTCAGACAACGCCGGAAGGGGAGGGCCAACTTCGACCTTTGGAAAGGTTGTATTTATTTCTAGTTGTGTTGCTTCATCCAGCATGATGCCAAGGGGACCTGACTACTTGTTGTTGCTCTTTGTAGGACCATCAAGTTCCTGGATGAGATGACGAAGAGGTAGCCCGCCTGTATGTAAATCACATACAATCCAAACAAGTCTTCTTCCTAGTTTTTTCTCTAAATGCGTCATTACACCCCCCTGCCATCCGGTGTTCACTGCAGTTGAATCTCCACCAACAGTCTGCAGTGAACTGCCAAGTCCTCTCTCCTGAACCCAACATAAAATATGATCAGCAATGACCTCTGCATGTTTCTTCCCTTCTACTTCAGTTTCGGGAGCAAAGTGAAACAAAAACCGACCACCAGGCTCAGAACAGACAGAGTAGTGTTCTTCTTTGATGAGACCTGGAAACTTTCTGTTCACTCCCTCTACTTCTAGCAAAACTTTTGTGTCATCTATTCTTCCATCAAACAAAAGACAGGAGAGCCCTCCCTCGCTTAAATCTTTTTCATGCTAATCAGATATTTCCTTCATTATTTTTTCTTGTGCTCCTCTAATTTTATTATGATCTATCACCAAAGATACATCCTCTCGGCTGATGAGGCCTGCATCTATCCAAGCGGCAGTTGCAATTTCTGCAGCCTCACGAAGTCCAGCATGGTGGCGAATACTAGCTAAAGCAATGTTTGAAATATTTCTTGTGTTGTATTTCATTTTCTTTGGTAAAGGTTCAGATGGCTCTTTGGAACTATCATCTGATGTTGCTTCCTGTTCATCAGAAGAACTATCAAAGAAGTGATAAACATCTTGACACAGCTCTTCCTCTCTTTGGATGGCTTCTTCACTCTTCATTTTCTTCTTTTGTTCCCTCTCTCGGATTTGTTCTCTCTTCTTGGCATTAGCAATCTGCTTCTTTGTTTCTGAATAATCTATTGAACCCATTTGCATACTTCCTTGGCCTTTTGCCTTTGTCCTCTGTGCCTTTATGTATTCAAGCTCTAAAACAGGGATCTTCTTTTCACGAGGACAACCACAATCAATGTGGGAATTATTTTCTCTCTTACCTGAGTGAGAACAGTTGGATTCAGAACATAATTGTATGGAGCACTTGCAGGTCAAAATGTCAAACAGAGTATCAAGTGTGTGCAGAAATTCATTTTTCCTGGCCAACTTTCCTTTACCAAGTGATGTTTCAACTGCTTTGTGCCATAATTTCGTTAGTTTTAGCTCAATAGTTCGACAGTGATTAATCACAGGTGGTTTGAATAGTGCATTAGCTTTTGTCCATTGATGCAGAAGAGGGACTATCATGTCATTTATGAGTTCTTTATCTGTATAGTTCCTTCTGTCCTTTGCATTTTTTTCTCGAAGGAGTAACCCTAATCTTAGCATGTCTCTCACTGTTGGAAGTTCTGATACAGGAAGCTCCTTCCCTTTACCAACTAGCAGGCTCAAGTGGTTTGACAACTGACTTCTTGTCTTCAATTTTGACATCTTCACACTATCTGACAAATAGAAAAATAATTCAATGTTTCATAATTCAATTGTTGTTTCAAAAAATATCAATTTGTTTATCAAAAATGCTGTAACAGAAATAACATAATAATTTCTTTGAACATAATGTTTTATACAATGATATAAGTAACTGCGACAATCAATATGCCCTACTTACAATAATTAAAATGTAGAATTCGTCTGGTAGAGTAGGTGCAAGTGCAATGAGAGCAAACCACTGTCTATGATATCTAGAAGGAGAGTGAGCCGGGCGCCTTATCCTCACGCTTGGTACAAGTCAAAACAAGAATTAAACTGTCCCACACGGAGAGCCTGTTCATGTTCATGTTCTGACATGCATATTGTACACAAGCTATAGAACCATAAAATACTCCATAATCCATATGCTTACATGAGATTAGTTAATATCAAGTGAATAATTCTAATCAAGTCTCATTAATTTGTTGAAATACTGATATTTGAAACTTTAAGGTATAATTGATGTAGGTGAGGGTTATTTCAATTCATTTTTGTTTGCTAATCTCAAGTTTAGACATAAAGAGGCACAATATTCTGACTACCAAATTTGATTTTTAACATGTTGACAAAATTGACACACCCTACTGTGCATGGCAGCTCCTGTCGTGAGTTACAACCACTCTCTATCGTCAATGAATCTATCTAGCCTCCTTTTGAAACTTTCGAGCCTCCAGCACTTACTACAAAGTTGCTAAGCTTGTTCCGCTCATCTACCACCCTATTTGTGAACCAGTTTCTTTCTATCGCCCTCCTAAACCTAAACTTATCCAACTTACCTAGCATTATTGAGGCCACACATGGATTATGCGGTTCAGTTCTGGTGTCCTTATTATAGAATGGACATAGATTCTTTGGAGAGAGTACAAAGAAGAATGACAAAAATGATCCATAATATTAGAAACCTTCCATATGAAGAAAGACTGAAAAGCTTAGGCTTGCATTCATTAGAGAGGCATAGAGTTAGGGGAGATATGATAGAGGTGTACAAGTGGGTGAGTGGGATTAACAAGGGTAAAATGGAAGATGTTCTGAAGCTCAGTAATAACGAAATAACTAGAACAAATGGCTTTAAATTAGATAAATTCCGATTCAGAAAGGATATAGGCAAGCACTGGTTTGGTAATAGAGTTGTGGATATGTGAAATAGGCTACCGAGTGCTATAGTAGGATCGGGGACGCTAGGGAGCTTCAAGACGAAGTTGGATAGGCACATGGAAGTGCTGGGATGGGTGTGAAAGGGATCTGCCCTGTATGGGCCAGTCGGCCTCCTGCAATATCCCACTTTCTTATGTTCTTATGTTCTTAAATTCGTTGCTACGAGTCCTATCCTGCCCAGATATTCTAAAAACGGGTGACGTTCAAGAACTCGCGCCTATTCCCGCCACTGTTTAAATGCTCAGCGTGGGTTATCAGTTCCTGCGTGACTATTTTCCCGTCACACCTCACGCTCGGCCACAGGGAAGCATACTGAACATAATTATCTACTTTTGTTTGTTTAATTTTCATTGTTTGTATATTTTTTGATGTTGTATCAAAGTAATATTGCTAGTAGCCTAGTTGTATTGTAGGGTAGTATTACTGTAAAACAATGCTATGATTATGTTATAAATGTATTTATTTGTATAATTATTATTATTTTATGCATTACTTTCTCTGCCAAACACAAAGACAGCCAGGCAGACTGGCGACCGACTGGTGAGTGTTACCAAACACTTTTTTATGAAAAAATGCAAATAAAATATTCTAAATGAATTATTTATAGCAAATAAGTATTAAGATAAGTAAATATATACATTATTGGCCACCTCGGACATAAAGGCGAGTTATAAATGGTTGCTAAGTGAGGAGGGATCACGAGCATCAGCTGGCAAACCAACACTGTCTTCTTATCTCCCCTCTCCTCCATCTCTCCGCGGCGCCAGGGAAGTTTCAAGAGGGTCAATATACAGTTTTTCGTACTTATTTTTTATTGTTTTATCATTTTAAAGGGTTAAAAAAATTTTTGGGAAAGTTGATTTTTCTCGATTTACCACCGCGAAAGGGGGGGGGGGGGTTCTCCCACCAGCACCCTAAAGCCGGGGCTTAAGGGTTAAATACTTCTATCATATATCCCCGCACTCGTCGTCTTTCTAGACAATGTAGGTTTAGTTTCTTTAATCTATCTTCATATGGAAGGTTTCTATGTCCCGGGAATCATTTTCGTCATTCTTCGCTGCACCGACTCCAGTGAATTGATATCCATTCTGTAATAAGGGCACCAGAACTGAACAGCATAATCGAGGTGCGGCATGACTAGCACAAGATATAATTGCAATATGATCTCCACACTCTTATTACTTGCACTTCTAGATATAAAACCTAATATTCTGTTTGTCTTATTTCGAACATTAAGGCACTGTTTTCTAGGCTGAAGGTCCATGCTTACAAGTACCCCTAAGTCTCTTTCACAAGTCGACTTCTCTAGGTTGATGTTGTTAAAGCTGTATACATTGACAGTATTTGTTCTTAGAATATTAAGTGCGCTGCACTTGCTGGTATTGAATTTCATTTGCCACTATCTGACCACTCCTGCAGTTTATTTAAGTCCTCCTGTAGTGCATTTGCATCCTACCTTGAATTAATCTGCCGCCCTATTTTGGTGTCATCCACAAACATGTTTTTGTATCTAGATCGTTTATGTAGATTATGAAGACGAGTGAGCCCAGTACTGACCCCACTAGTTACACAGCCCCACTCAGATTTAACACTCTGACCCTCTCTGTTCTATCGGTGAGCCATGATTTCATCCAGTTTAAGACTTTCCTATCGATACCATGAGCCTTAACTTTTCTCAGAAGCCTCTAATGCTGTACCCTGCCAAATACTTTGCTAAAGTCTAAGTAAATAACATCGTAATTTTCGTCATTATGTACTACCTCATAGACTTCCCTAAAAAAGTCAGCAGATTTCTTAGACAAGATTTTCCATTTGTAAATCCCTGTTGAGAGTAGTAGATTTTTTTTTCTCTAAATGCGCTCCGGTGCTATTTCCTATAATTGATTCAAGAAATTTCCCCACAACTGACATCAAACTAATCGGCCGGTAATTTGACGCTCATGTTCTGTCTCCCTTTTTTAATATGGGTACTACATTTGCCTGTTTCCACAAGTATGGCACAACTCCCGTGTCTAATGATTTTGTAAATAAATTTACAAGGGGTCCGCTAATCTGTTCCTTACACTCTTTCAAAACTCGAGGGAAAATTTCATCCGACTCTAAGGAATTTTGTCTTCTTTAATTTATATATCTTCTTAAGAATATCCTCTTTTCTGATAGTGATAGCCTTTAGTTTCTCTTTCTTCATTTCCCCTAAATATCTGTTCCACCTCTAGCATTTCCTCGTGAATTTCTTCTCTGAAAACTGATAAGAAGTAGCTGTTTAAAATGCTTTGCTTCTTTCCCTCTATCATCGATCACTTCCCCTCTTTCTAACATTAAAGGCCCCACTTTGTCCTTGACCTTTGTCCTATATACCCAGAAAAATCCCTTGGGATTCGCCTTGGATTCTCTTGCTATCCAGATTTTGTAGTCCCTGTTTTGCCTTCCTTAAATTTTTTTAAACATTCCTAGATAGTTCATTATACCTATCTCTGAGATGCTCCTCCACTCCCTTTAATTTCTTATAAATTTCTTTCCTTATTCCAATGTCATGTTTAAGTTTTTGGTTGTCCACCTTGGCTCATTCTTATTTGACCTAATTTTTCTGTATGGTATATTTTGTTCTTGTGCTTTACGTAGTATACGAGTGAATTTATTATATTCATGATCAATCGTTGTCTCGCCGGTGACCTCATCCTTTCCTACCTGACCGTTCCCAGGTGACATTACCTAGGTAACTTCTTAACCCCTCATAATCCGCCGATCGAAAGTCTGGGACTCTGACCATATTATCATTAGTTTTCATTTCCAAAATTCGGGTAAACCTAATTTCTTTGTGATCATTGTTCCCTAGTTCTTCCCCTATTGTGATATCTGTGATAAAATTTTCTTTATTTGTTAATAATAGGTCTAATATATTATCACCTCTACAGTAGTAAGTTATGTAATAAGTTGTTTTAAAAAATTGTCCTGTACTGCATCTAGGAAGTCTTCAGATTCATAGTCCCCTATATGTTGTCCCAGTCAATACTTCTGAAGTTGAAATCCGCCATAATGCACAGGTTGTTGTATCTTGCTGCAATACTCATTTCCTGTCATATGGGTTGAGCTGCTTCTTCCCCAAGACTTGGGGGGCCTGTAAATCACTCCCATAATTAGTTTTCTCTTCCTTCCGCAATTTCTACCCATACAGACTCGGTTCCTACTTCACCTTTTATTGTATTATTAATACAGCATTTTAATGTATCCATGGCGAATAGTGCGACCCCTCCCGCCCTCCTACCTCCCCTGTCCTTGTGATACTCTGATAAAAAAAATCATGCTCGCCAGATTTATCCAAGTTTCTGTGATTGCTATGACCTCTAGATTCTCGGTACATACAACCGCTCTCAGCAAGTCAATTTTATTTCAACGCTCCTGCTGTTTGTATAGTATAAATTTAAACCTACCCTTCCCTGGCCCTGTTTTACCCTGGTCCTGAGTGACCAATTTTACTCCCCAGGACCTGCTTGTTTTTTTACTCCCAATTACCCTGACCTCTCTCTACTGGCGAAATCCCCCTTTGGAGTGACAATTTCACGCTCCAGGGATGCATACAACGTCTTTACCACCGCGCGAGGCAAGTGTACCACGTCACGACTGTATAGGTAGTCGTTGCCATAGAATGGTCGCCAGTTATCAATGAATGGCCAACCATTGCTTGCAAAATGTTTTTCCAGTCGGCAATTTATAGCAATTGCCCTGGACAGCTATTCACCGCCATCCCCTCTTTTAGGCAAGTCACCACATACTATCGGGATCCCTCCCCTATCTCTGACCTTCCCTAGCGCCTCTGTATACGTCTTGAAAAGTTACTCACTCCTAACATTTTCTATGTCGTTGCCTCCTACACTGAGACACATTACTGGCTTGGTACCCTCCCTGACAAAACCCTATCTATCCTCTCACCTACATGCCCTATCCCAGCCCCAGGAAAACACACCCTAGTCCTACTTTCCTATCTCTTTCACAAAAAGTCCTATCTAAGAACCTCACCTACCACGACCTTACGAATGGGCAGGGTTTGAGCTACTGCCCTTTCCTCTCCTGCCACCACACCGTCCTGCCCCTTCTCTTCCTCGCCAGCTTCTTCCAATAATTGGTAAGGGTTTCTGCACTCCACACCCTGATCAGCTTTCCTTAGACCCCTTGGAGACAACCACTCCCCACTCTTGCTTCTCCTGACCCTCCTTTGTAGGTGTCCTGCTAGGCAGGACACCCACCTGAAGGAGTTCAGTCCTGAGGGCTACGTTCTCCCCCCTTTAAAACGTCCATCTCCCTCCGCAACTGCTCCAGCAGCAGGTCAAGCTGACTTAAGAGAGTGGCCGGGGAGTCGTCTCTCCCCGTACATCGTCCCTCTTCTACCACAATGCAACTGCTTACGGCGGCCATTTTCTTTGGTCACTAACACGAGCAAACAGGGGCACGTCCTTCTCCAAGCTAGGTCAGGTCGGTACTGAGTAGAGAGTGACAAAGAAAATGAGATAAAAAGTTAGGCACAATGTGTTTGTTTGCTGTTGGTTGAGGAGGAGGTTGATGAACCTGATGATGTTAAACTTGGTTGATGAGAGGATAAAGGTTTGCAGAATTATGTTGTAATGGGTTAGTTATATAGTAAGCTTGACTATTTAGATCCTAAGAAAAGGTGTGAAATCATATAAAGCATAATTTAATATAAATCTTTGTTTTCTGATGCTCTGAGGAGGACCAAAGCAGTTTTTCATGATGTCCAAGTGGAGGATGTTGCTCCTATTAAACAGCATCCTTACTGTGTAAATCCAAAGAAAAGGGAAACCACGAGGAAGGAGATTATATATATATATATATATGCTTGAACATGATTTGATAGAGCCCAGTAACAGTCCTTGGAGCTCACCTTGTGTTTTAGCTTTGAAACCTGATGGTGTGTCAAACAGATTTTGTACATATTATAGAAAAATAATAACATAACTGAATCAGATTCATATCCCATTCCCAGAGTTGATGAGTGTATTGACCAGGTAGGGGATGCCAAGTTTGTGACTAAATTAGGTTTATTTAAAGGTTATTGGCAAGTAGGTTTGACTGAGAGGGAAAAGGCTATCTCAGCATTTGTAACAATGGACGGACCATTTGGCATGAAAATAATCTGGTGTATGTTTTCAGAGATTAGTAAATGAAGTACAACATGGCATTGAAGGTTGTTCTATATATATATATATATATATATATATATATATATATATATATATATATATATATATATATATATGTAACCGGTCGGAATTTACTGGACTTTAATTTCTCACTTGACTTGGGGTTTATTAAAATTTAATAGATGGTAATGGCAGTGGAAGCGCCCCTTTGAGAAAAATCCCGAACCAGCACAAGAATACTTAAATCTACTAAACAAAATGAATTGTCCGTGACCCGTGGAAGGATAGCGTCTGTGACTGGGATGAATGAGACACACTGTAAAATTTAAACACTTATATTCCCTCCAACACTACAACACAATCAAATAATGGTACACCAATATGCGCACCTCTTAACTTGAACTTAAAACACAACTCTGGGGAATAAAAGTTATACAGGATCTAGAAATTATTAGAAACTCAGGCAACAATAAATTTGAAGTATTAAGAAATGCTGCCTGCACACATGAAACAGGCCTTCAGGGCTCTCACAAAATAATATCAGTCACTGAGGAAATGGTAATAAAAATAAGAAATTAAATACTCTACAATGAATAGGCCTTAAGGGCTTTCAGCAAAATAATATCAGTCACTGAGGAAATGGTAATAAAAATTAAGAAATTAAATACTCTACAATGAATAGGCCTTAAGGGCACTCAACAAAATTATAGCACCCCAACAGATGCACACTTCCTAACCTAACCTAACCACTACTCTGGGGAACAAGGTTATACCTGAGATCAGAATTATGAAGAACAATTAGAGGCATTAAAAGAATCAAATCAGAGTATCACTCTGGTTCCACTTAATGGCACAAACATTCAAAACAATATTATC
>CAUDMG010002286.1:269804-503310 GCA_958450375.1 Homarus gammarus | reverse complement strand
AGGATGTGTCAAAGCACCTAAAATCTTGTCATATTTGTCAAATGGTAGGAAAACCAAATGAAAGTATACCAGCAGCTCCCATTAAGCCCATCCCAGTATTTTCTACACCATTTGAAAAGATTGCTGTGGATTGTGTGGGCCCATTACCAAAGACTAGGAAGGGAAATCAATTCCTACTCACAGTTATGGATACCAGTACACGTTATCCTGAGACTTTTCCCCTTAAAAGCACCACTTCAAAAAATGTAATCAAATCTCTTTTGCACCTTTTCACTTTAGTGGGCATTCCTAAAGAGATCCAATCCGATCAGGGCACCAATTTTACAAGCAATCTTTTCAAACAGGTGATGAAAGACCTCAGTGTGGACCATTGTACATCTTTGGCTTACCACCCACAATCCCAAGGTTGCTTGGAACGGTTCCATCAAACTTTCAAATCAATGCTAAAATAATACTGTATAGAACACCAAAAGGAATGGGATGAAAACATAGACTTGTTACTCTTTGCCATCAGGGAATGTCCCCAGGAGTCATTGGGTTTCTCCCCGTTCGAGTTACTATATGGGAGACAAATTAGGGGACCCCTTAAAATAGTAAAGGAGCAGTGGTTTGACACTCCATCTATTAAGCCCGCAACAGTTTCCCAATACATTGACACTGTTACGAGTTGGGGATTTAGAGTATAGTTAAAAGTCTACCCAGATCCCAACAGGCAACAACAATAAAAAAACAAAGACAATCGGACTATAAAAGGGTAGACAAAGGATGCGAGTTTGTGTTGTGTATAATAAAGTACCATAAATTCCTTAACAAAATATTCAGCTTTCTATAATTTACCCTTAACCATACTTAACCTAAACATTAACAGTATATACATATTTATACAACATACAATAATTTGAAGCAAGGTGGAGGCGGGGAGGCAATATAAGATTACAAATACCTAAGTGCGGAGCTGAGATGGCTGACGAGTAAGGCTGAGTATTGTAGAAGACGGTAGGTAGTCACTGTGCCGTAGGTTTCCAGGATAGGTGATCCTGTGGTCACTTCCCAGAGTAAACTGAACTCTCATCGAACTGGAGCTGACGAAGAAGACTTTGAGGAGGTGACGCAACAACCAGGATATGGAGAAGGGAAACCCCGGAGTGGTAACTAAGAGTAGTCATACTCGGGTTTCGTCCCTAGAGCGCGTGATTCGTAGTGCTGGGTAGGTAGATCATGACAATTGGTGGCGTGGTTCGTAACAACACTTTAAGGGACAAATTAACTGAAATCCGAACCATTGCTCAGTCAAACTTAAAAAAAGTCCAAGACAAAATGGAGAAGTCCCAACCTAAATTAGTTGAAAGATCATTTTCTCCAGGTGACAAAGTGTTACTCTGTCTACCCATTCCAGGCTCTCCCCTTAAAAGCAAGTTTACTGGTCCCTATATAGTTGCTAATAAACTATCTCCCCTCAACAATATAGTCCATACTCCTGATTGCAGAAAAGATTCACAACTTGTTCACATTAATCTCATGAAACTTTACCATTCCAGGCAGTCAGAGGAACACATCCCAGTGGCTATAAGCCTACCTGTATTGTATACGGCTTTGTCAGGGTCGGAGCCGGAGACAGATGATATGGACCTATTGGAGAATTTAGACTTCCCTCTACCTAAAGAAAACCCTGCTAACAGTCACATACTCAGCAACTTGGATGAGTATTTTTCTGTTCTGAATTCATCTCAAGCAAAAGATCTCACTAAGTTATTATCGACATTTCCTAAAGTCACGTCAGACCTCCAAGGGTTTTGCAATATACTTAAACATGATATTAAGTTAATCTCAGATGTTGTACAACCCATTAGGCAATCAGCATATCGGCTAAATCCACAAAAAAGAGAGATTATGAAAAAGGAGGTAGATTTTTTGTTAAAACATAACTTAGCTGAGCCTAGTACCTCCCCCTGGGCTTCACCTAGCCTTCTCATTCCAAAACCCGATAGCAGTTTTCGTTTCTGTACCGATTATCGTAAAGTGAACCAGGTCACTGTCTCAGACTCCTACCCTTTACCTTTGATTGAAGGTATGATAGACAGCATAGGCTGTGCAAAATTTATTACAATGGTGGACTTGATGAAAGGATATTATCAAGTAGGACTCACGGATAGGGCAAAAATAATCTCAGCATTTATAACTCCATTTGGTCTTTTTCAATATTTGGTTATGGCGTTTGGTTTTTCAAATGCTCCGGCCACATTCCAGAGGGCAATCAATTACCTGATTCACGACCTAGATGGGACGTTCGCCTACCTGGATGACCTGGTGGTGGTGTCGGACGGCTGGGACGAACATCTGGTGCGTTGGAGGTACTGTTCGCACGACTGCAAGAGACTGGATTCACCATAAACCTGGCTAAATCTGCTTTTGGCCGGGCCTCAGTGACTTACCTGGGACATATCGTTGGGCATGGTATGGTGAGACCCAAGGACGCAAACGTTAAAGCTATCTTGTCCTTCCCCACTCCAAGGACGAGGAAGGAACTCATGCGCTTCCTGGGGATGTGCGGCTACTACCGCCGGTTCTGCAGTAACTTCTCCAGCGTGGCCGGACCCCTCACAGACCTTACCAGTTCTGCGGTCCCTTACATCTGGAACCAGAGGTACGACCAGTCTTTCCACCACCTCAAAGCCTTCCTTGCCTCCAAGCCTGTAGTCCACCCACCTGACTACACCTTGCCCTTCCATCTGCAAATCGACGCTAGCAGTGTCCGAGTGGGGGCTGTGCTCCTACAACCCGACCCAACCACTGATGTCCTTCACCCTGTGGCATACTACTCCGCCAAGTTGAAAAAACATCAGACCAACTACTCGACCATAGAGAAGGAGGCCCTGGCTCTGGTGTTGGCAATAAAGAAGTTTGAATGTTACCTCCAACCTCGCCCACAAACCACCCAAGTCTTCACCGACCATAACCCGCTCACATTCATCCAAACGAACAAGACCTCCAACCAGCAAATCCCCCGCTGGGCTCTCCTCACCCAGCCCTATAATCTACAAGTCCGGCACATAAAGAGAGTGGCCAACCTGAGTGCGGACTCCTTATCCCGAGCTCCATTGGAAATGCAGCAGCTACTCTCCAGATGCACCAGGTGATCACCTCCTTCGCGCCCGCGCTACGAAGGTCTTTGGAGGGGGAATGTATTACGAACCACGCCATCTATTGTGTCATGATCTAACTACCCAGCACTACCGAGCAACGCCATCTAGGGACGCGACCCGAGTATGACTAGTCTTAATCACCACGCCGGGTTTCCTTTCTCCATATCCTGGTTGTTGCGTCACCTCCTCCAACTCTTCCTCATCAGCTTCGGATCGAGGAGAGTTCAGTTCACTCTGGGAAGTGACCACACTTGGATTACCAATCCTGGAAACCTACGGCACAGTGACTACCTGCCATCTTCTTCAATACTCAGCCCTACTCGTCAGACACTTCAGCACCGCACTTGAGTATTGTAACCCTATATTACCTCCCACCTCCACTTGCTTCAGATTGTTGTATGTTTTATAAATATGTATATACTGTTAAGCCCATGTTGTGTATGTTTATGTTAAGTATGGTTAAGGGTAAATTATAGAAAGCTGGATATTTGTTAAGGAATTTATTGTACTTTATTATACACAACAAAACCTCGCATCCTTTGTCTACCCTTTTATAGTCCGATTGTCTCTGTTTGTTTAGTTTTTTATTGTTGTTGCCTATTGGGATCTGGGTAGACTTTTAACTATATTCTAAACTAGTTTCTAAATCCCCAACTCGTAACAAGAAGCATTAGTTTTTAATATAGCTAATTCGCATGTAGCCTCAGCGGCCTGAGTGAATGCAAAAGCATACGCTGGATAAACATGCAAATGTAAATATGTTGACTTACAATGATTTAAGACGTCATGCTTAGTCACAGCAACTAATGAAAAATCCTCTAATACTACTATTAGTTCAGTTTGTTTGTTCAGAATTAATAGTCCCTCATTTGCTTTCAGTGGAAATGGTTCCAAATGCCATGCACCAATTTTTTTGTGATTTTAGTGGAATGTGTTTCCCTGTGTGTTAACATTGCTTCTAATAAGGGGTAATAATATTCCACTTCATGCTCCTGAAAGATAGGAGTTAGATGAAATTTATTTTTAGATATATGCAAAGCGGCAATTAGTTGACCAGCTGGCAACAACTGTTCATCAACACGACCTAACCCTGCATTTACAAGATCAGCTATGAGCCTATTATTGCTTTCTATGAAAGCTTGTTCCGAGGCCTCAACAGCATGCATGTATTCAGTGAATCAGAGTAGCCATTCCATGAGACACAGACATGTACAGAACATGTGAGATCAGAGACTCAGTCCAGCGCCCGTTACCCCTGCTGACATGAAATAGAATCGTGCATTCTGAGCAAATCCGTTGGAAATGAAAAACTAGCTGCTGCACCATATTATGGAAATATCAAAACTGTACCGTACGGGTATTATGATTACACACAATGACAAAAAAAAACGGCAAATAAAAAGAAAAACGATTTCTCCCCTAACAAGGCAAAGTAACCAAAAAAAAGTTGAATCAGAGTTTCTACATTTTCTCCAAACGTATACTACTTATACTAGTCCGCCATGGCCCCCCTAAAATCTTGCCGCTTTCATCAAAATTGTTCTTTGAGCTACTAGGTGGAGTTTCAGAGATTGACTCCATAACTAATTGCAGATGCTTTGTCGAGGCAGTTATTACACAAATACCTGAAGTAAGCAATGGATGTGAAGTTTGCATAGCGTGATATGTTTTACAATTATGCGCGAATGTTTGATCTCGTGGCTGAACGTTAATGATGTTCTGCCTTAGAGTGGCCAGACCAAGTAACTCGTTCGCTGGCAAAGAAAATGCCTTGAATATGTAGAAATCCGCTAGAAATGCTTTACTGGACCTTGAAAAACGGATTGGTAGTACTATCACCCCCGCTATGTCAAATTGGATTCCTGACACACCGGACACTATCCTAGATCGTGTTGCTGAACGTGCTCCTCTTCCCCCGAAGGCTGTGTACTTGTCTCCCGTCGATTTTCAATGTCTTGCCTCATACGCTGTATATTTCTATAATCTTCTGTGTTGTGGTATGGAGACTGATGTACTATACACCATTTATTCCGACTACCTTTAGTGTTTGGATAAATTTTATTTGCTGTGTAATGTCCCTTTGGAGTTTTTGGTTTAGCAGGACTATCTGAAATTTTAAAGTCCTGCGAGGATCCTTTTCTTCTATCCTGCCTCTGGCTTGCTGGGTACTTATCTGCTTGTCCTGCAAACCAGCATTTTTCTGTGGCATTTCCCTTACGTTTGCAGACTTTGTAAAAAGGTATCTTTTTGGGTTTGGTTCCCATGACAGACTGTGGTTGTTCCTTGAAGCTGGTAACTAGTGCCACTGACATAGCCCTAGGAATATTTTCCTTGGGTTCCGCAATTTCTTCTATGTATTCTACAAGTTTAGTCCCGTTTTTAAGCTCTTTCTTTTGGGCTTTCGTGTGTAAGGGTTCATTTGATGACAAGATAATCTGAAGGAATTCAATAATCCTGTAGAAATTTACTTAAGACAAGTTGTCATTTTTATCGAACCAATCTGAGGAATCCATGTAAGATTTGAGGTCTATCTTAGTGAGTCTCGCACAAATCTGGGCGTCTTGTGCTTCATGTGATAGCAGAGTGTCACCTGTCCTCTCTGCAATTACTTATGGAGTCACTCTCTGAAACTCCACCTAGTAGCTCAAAGGACAATTCTGATGAAAGCGGCCAGAAATGGACTCTAACGCCTGCTGTGTTAACTGGTGTACAACGGATACATAGCCAGGAAATAACTAAGTTACTAGAGTCACAGTACGTTTGGCAAATGTGAGTGAAGGATCAGATGTTGTGTGTCTGAGTGAAAGTTCACGAGTGAAAGGCTTGTCACTTGAGTCAACCTTAATCACTGTTACAATAGGTAGTCTCACAGATGTCCTCGTTCTCAATAGAACTGGGGACCCATAACCTTAAGAAAGGTATGTTGTTCAGGTAATTTCCTTGTTTATGACAAAGCGGATGTCGAAGAGCCATTAGAATTACCAATAGGTAGTATAACAAAGGGGAAATCGAACGAAAAATCACATATTGTAGATAAAGTAGCGTTAATAGCACCACACATGAAAGATGTCGATCACCCTCGAGACACAGGTGATCTTATAGAATTACTAGCCAGTTCAAGGAAATCATAGCATTACCTGGAGAACCCCTAAGTAAAACAACGTTGACAAATCATCATATTCCACTAAAACCGGAAACTAACCCAATCTACACAAGAACATAAGAACATAAGAAAATAAGGAGTCTGCAATAGGCCGGTTGGCCTGTGCGTGGCAGTTCCTGTCGAGAGTTACTACCACTCTCTATCATCCATGAATCTATCTAGCCTCCTTTTAAAACTTTCCAGAGTTCCCGCACTTACTACAAAGTTGCTAAGCTTGTTCCACTCGTCCACCACCCTATTTGTGAACCAGTTTCTTCCTATCTCCCTCCTAAACCTAAACTTATCCGTTGCTCCGAGTCCTATCCTGCTCAGATATTATAAGAACTTTATCTATATCCCCTTTATTGATTCCTTTCACCCACTTAATTACTTCTATCATATCTCCCCGCACTCTTCGTCTTTCTAGGGAATGTAAGTTAAGTTTCTTTAGCCTATCCTGATATGGAAGGTTTCTAAGTCCCGGAATCATTTTTGTCATTCTTCGCTGCACCGACTCAAGTGAATTTATATCCATTCTATAATAGGGGCACCAGAACTGAACCGCATAATCGAGGTGCGGCCTGACTAGCGCAAGATATAGTTGCAATAAGACCTCTGCACTCTTGTTACTTACATTTCCAGATATAAAACCCAATACTCTGTTTGCCTTATTTCGAACATTAACGCACTGTTTTCTAGGCCGTAGGTCCGGGCTTACAAGTACCCCTAGGTCTCTTTCACAAGTCGACTTCTCTAGGTTGATGTTGTTAAGGCTGTATACATTATAAGTATTTGTTCTTCCAATATTAAGTACGCTGCACTTGTTGGTGTTGAATTTCATGTGCCATTTTTCAGACCACCCCTGCAGTTTATTTAGATCCTCCTGTAATGCATTTGCATCCTGCCCTGAATTAATTTGCCGCCCTATTTTGGTGTCATCCGCAAACTTGCTTATGTCACTGCTGATCCCAGTATCTAGATCGATTATGTAGATTATGAACAAGAGTGGGCCTAGTACTGACCCCTGGGGAAACCCACTGGTTATACGGCCCCACTCAGATTTAACACCATCTACGCAGACCCTCTGCGTTCTATCGGTGAGCCATGATTTTATCCAATTTAAAACTTTCCCCTCGATACCATGAGCCTTAATTTTTCTCAGAAGCCTCTGATGCGGTACTCTGTCAAATGCTTTGCTAAAGTCTAAGTAAATATCATCGTAATTTTCGTCATTATCTACTACCTCGAAGACTTTCCTAAAAAACATTAGCAGATTTGTTAGACAAGATTTTCCCTTTGTAAACCCATGTTGAGAGTCGTAGATTAATTTGCTTTTCTCTAGATGCAAAAACATTCAAAACAATATTATCAAAATTATTTAGGAACTATTAAACTACACACTTCAAGATAATATCAGTCTGAGGAATGGTGTTAACTACACCCGTAATAAGGAAGGGAAAATGTTCCTCTAGGTATCTCCTAGAGACCTAGACTCACGGTCTCAGTGTGTGACCATTAGTTTACTCAGATAGCCTCAGTGTACTCCCAGTGCGTCCATAAAGTGGAAGGGAGTGAGCCAATCAGACCTTGTACAGTTGAGAGAAACTTTAGCTTCCCGTTAGCAAGAGGGTTTCACTAGCTGCTCGGGACATGTGGTGATGTGCACCGGAGTGGTAAGAACTGATCACCCACTGCTGATGCTGGTCCCGTGTCGTTTTAGTTGTCGGGAGCACTCGTTCACTCAAGAGATCCTTTGCTACCCCGCTAAACAGTGACAGGCCTACACTGATCGGTCCAATGGCGACAATCGCCACCCTCAATCATCAACGGCAGTCTCAAACGGCAGTCAATCTCTCGCAGTCAACTCCGGTCAACTCCAGTCAAGTGGGTTCTGACAGAAACCCTGAAATGAACTCACTGTTAGCTCTAGTTTACTTTATCACTGCCCTATCTAACCCTGTCTGAGATCGAATGAGACTTACTTGTTATACTGCAATAACGCAGCACAGGTGACTAGGCCACGTGACTATTTCTGTGACGGACGCACAGGAACGTCTTGTCTGTGTGAATGCTCTCCGGGACTGGGGCCTAGCCAGCGTCACGTTTCCTCAAGGCGTTAGCTTAGGTCTACGCGACATATTTTCCGCCTAACTAATAACTCCTTGGGACACCCGTAACATTATTCAGACTGCTAAACGATCTATAATAATTTCAAATTCAATAATAGTCCCTTACTTCATGAATCGCATCATTACTAATTCGGTGAATTACATTTAATATCATATAGGCCTAGTTCCATCATCTCTCGCTGTGAGCAGGAAGCGCTCTCTCCCCTCAGATGACCTTGAACGCTCAGTATCGCTAATGGCGGGGCATTTGAATTTACTCTGAAATTTCTGAATATTACAATCGACCACCCTAAAAAAAGACAGCACTGTCCTCATGTGCTGAGAAAAACATACATACGACCCCCCTCAAAATTTGTTCTAAGGACTGCATCTCACCCCTTTAACGTGCTAAATGCAGCATTTGTCTTCTCTTCTCTCCTTTTCTCTCCCGCTAACATATACAGTATATATATATATATATATATATATTATATATATATATATATATATATTATATATATATATATATATATATATATATATATATATATATATGTATATATATATACATATATATATAGGTATCATATTGTATTCTAAGGAGTGAAAGGATCATTTGTCACTTATCAGAAGAGTCTTGAGAGAATGGATAAAGCAAACCTTACTTTAAATTTGAGGAAGAGTGATTTTGTAAAAGCTCAAGTTGAATATTTAGGTTATGTGATAGGCGATGGAAAAGTGAGTCAAATTGAAGCCAAAGATGGAAGCATTGTAAAATTCCCTACTCCCCCATGTACATAAGAACATAAGAAAATAAGGAGTCTGCAATAGGCCGGTTGACCTGTGCATGGCAGCTCCTGTCGAGAGTTACTACCACTCTTTAACATCCATGAATCTATCTAGCCTCCTTTTGAAATTTTCCAGAGTTCCCGCACTTACTACAAAGTTGCTAAGCTTGTTCCACTCGTCTACCACCCTATTTGTAAACCAGTTTCTTCCTATCTCCCTCCTAAACCTAAACTTATCCAACTTGAATCCGTTGCACCGAGTCCTATCCTGCTCGGATATTATAAGAACTTTATCTATATCCTCTTTATTGATTCCTTTCACCCACTTAAATACTTCTATCATATCTCCCCGCACTCTTCGTCTTTCTAGGGAATGCAAGTTAAGTTTCTTTAACCTATCCTGATATGGAAGGTTTCTAAGTCCCGGAATCATTTTTGTCATTCTTCGCTGCACCGAGTCTAGTGAATTTATATCCATTCTATAATAGGGGCACCAGAACTGAACCGCATAATCGAGGTGCGGCCTGACTAGCGCAAGATATAGTTGCAATAAGACTTCTGCACTCTTGTTACTTACACTTCTAGATATAAAACCTAATACTCTGTTTGCCTTATTTCGAACATTAACGCCCTGTTTTGTAGGCCGTAGGTCCAGGCTTACAAGTACCCCTAGGTCTCTTTCACAAGTAGTTGTTAAGATTTATGGGGATGAGTGGGTATTATAGATAATTTAGTAAAAACTTTTCCACTGTGGAATGGCCTCTGACAAGACTTTTGTCAAAGAAAATCAAATTTGTATGGTATGTCCATTGTGAAGATGCGTTTAACCCAAATTAAGAAAATGTTGATTAATGCCCCAATTTTGTCAACTCCAAATTATGAAAACCATTTAAGTTGTATGTTGGTGCAAGCAATGCTGGAGCGGGCAATGTTTTTATGCAAAAGAAGCAGGGTATTAATCATCCATTATGTTATTTTTTGAAGAAGTTTTTTTCATACCAGAAGAACTGTAGTACAGCACTGTTAAGCAAGAAACTCTAGCTTTGATTTTGAGTTTGAGCCATATTGATTTTATTTGCAGGGTTCTGGAACCCCAGTTCTTGTGTTTATAGACCATAATCCTTTGGTATTTTTGCGCAAGATGAGAAATGTGAATCAACGTCTTACATTGTCTCGCATTACAGCTAGTCATGAGTCAACCTGAGGCATGACTCATGCCTCTTTTAGGAAAAGGGGTGTTACATAAGGCTATTTATTTACATACCATTAATATTCTAAGATGTGTGCCGTGTATTCTTTTATATCAGTCACCATTGCAAGAGAGTTTTAGTTTTCTATGAAAGATGTAAAAAGATGTATGCCCTCTGAAATTGGTTTATTTTGTGTATTTAATGTGAATTATATTGACTCCGTGTAATTTTTAACATTTTGTAATCATATAATATTATGTACTTATACAATTCATATACAAAAAAGTTTTGAGTTATTATTCTAACTGGAAAAGCTGTATTGCTTCTTTTCTTTATGTTGGAGGCGCGCTCTCCTCCACGGGTAAATACAGGGTATAAAAGTTACATCAATACAGTGATTGTAATTTTATCATCCACTGTATATCCTGGGACCCAGTTACAGCACAAGCAGGGAAAATGTGAGTTTGGGTTAGATCTAGCTCCTTGGTAGGACTTTCAGACAAAGGGGCGTCAACCACTTTTACGTTAGGAACTAACCATTTTCCCGCTAGGTCATTGCCTAATAGTAAGTGTAATCCCTTAATTGGAAACGACTGTTTTCTGACATCTACTTGTATTTCATCTTTTAGAAGATCACAATTTAGGTAAACCTTAGCTAAATTGTTTGGACGACAAAACGTGTGACGCTCTATTAGTATCTTCTCCCCAGTTCAGGCAGTATGTATATCAGAAAAGTGCTATCTATCAGAATGCTTTGGGCAGCTGCTGTGTCCCTTAGGATAGTGATGGGGTAGGCTTTAGTATTTTTTGACAATGAAATGGTACCTTGGAACTTGTAGTTATATATGTTAACACTAGAAACAGGCTTTTTAAATTTATCGTCTGGCCTAAATTTTGAAGAGGTGTTTGGAGGGGTAGTAGAAGTTTTACATTTTGGATGTTTTCAAATCTGGATGGTATGGCCGGGTTTTTGCAATATGAACACATTTTAGTGGTATTTGGCATATAAACATCTTAGATACCATCCCTATAGCCGCGGCTTTCACCAGAGGATGACTGTACATACTGAAAAGTACTACGCTCGTAGCGATTCAGTGACCCCACCAGCAGAGAGGAGGCATCAGCTATCTGGGCTGCCTTAATTATATTGTTTTCCCCCACGCTCCCCAACATGCTTTAAAATATTGAATGGTAATTTCTCTTTCCATTCTTCCATCACGATGAGATTTACGAGGTCATTGAATGTGTTAGTGGCCTCAATCCACTTAAGAAAATACCTCATTTTTTCATTAGCAAACTCTACAAAGGTATGGGAGAACAGTTTCACATAATTGCGGAATCGTTGTCTGTACCCATCAGCGGTAATAGAGTAAGCATCAAGAATACACTTTTTTACGTACTGGTAGTCTTTTTGGTTATCAAGGCTATTAAAATAGGGCTAACATGGACACCTAACGTTCGGTGGGTAAATCGGTCTCAGTTGCAACATTTTCAAAAGTCCTAAATGATCCATCTATGTCAGACTCATCAGAGGAAGGAACTAGAGCCGATGCTCGTGCAGGATGAAATGCATTTTGTTTTTCGTGGACACTTATCTATGTAACGTCTAATTGTCTAAGCTGCACTTCATTTTCAACTGTTTCATTCTCCTCTTTCAAATCAAGTGCTCCGCTCTCAGCTCGAGTGCTCCGCTCTCAGCTCACGTGCTCCCCTCTCAGCTTGAGTGCTCTGCTCTCAACTCGAGTGCTCTGCTCTCAGCTCGAGTGCTCTGCTCTCAGCTCTAGTGCCCTGCTCTCAGCTCGAATAATCCGCTCTCAGCTCGAGTGTTCCGCTTTCAGATCGAGTGCTCCGCTTTCAGCTCGAGTGCTCCGCTCTCAGCTTTCAACTCGAGTGCTCCGCTCTCAGCTTTCAACTCGAGTGTGTGGTGGTCCTTTTATAGATATATATCACACACAAATATATTTATTAGTTTTGGAATTAATAAGTGGCAGGGCTGAAGTTAACACGTTGTTTTTTCCTTATTGTAGAAAATTATAGTTCCACAGGTACTTAGCTCAGTTGAAACTATGTTATACCTTCTCTACAAGTGTAAATGTCTTAGTGTACATACACAGGAGAACACTTAATTGAGGTGTTCTCTGTGTAACAAAAAATATGAGTCTTATCTCTCCCCAGCTTTTCTTAACCAAAAGAGAGGGAGGAGCAGGCCAGGTATGTTATGACTTGGTTGACTTTGTCTGCCCTCAGGAGTTTGAAAGAGGAAACACGTCAGATATACTGTTGTGCTAACATGAGCTGACCTCAGCCTGCCCTCGCTCGCTCTTCGAAGGAACTGCAACCTCAGCCATGCATAACGTCAACAGCTGAGGCACAGTTGAATAACTTGGTGAATAATTTGGTATTATATATTTGGGTAAATGTTTAAATAATGCAATTTGGGCTGTTACACCGCTCGGCTACCTCCAACCGAGACCTCACGGTTTAACTCCTAGGTGTTCTTAACCTTGTTACAAAACGGTGTGCTTTAGCTAAACTTTTTCTCTGTGCACATAATTTTGCAATTCCTTCTGCAAAGTCTTCTTAGAAGCTATTGTGTACCTAGAAGAAATCTTCCTGTAACAAATTATCATAACAATTAAGGAACTGACGGATATGATGGTAGGTATAATAAAACCAATTAGGATTATACCGGAAGATAAATATAAAGGAAGAGAATCCTGTAATTCAGGAAACTGTGTCTCATTAATATAAGATAGGAGTTTAAGCTTATCAGAAACAATATAAAGATTACTGAAACTTATATTTCGGGGAAATGGTTTGCGAACCAGTTCAGAAGTTATATTAGTGAAAAATGCAAGATGGTGATGAGTAGGCAAGGTTGTGATTGCATTACTGCTAATTTCCCAATAGTCTGGTGCTATATGATAACATTCTACCACTAAATGTTTGCCTACATTCTGGCATATAAGTATCACACTGGTTTGATTTGCAAAAAAGAAATATTGCACATTATTGACATGTGCATGAAACACTAAACTATGCGGTATTGGAGTATATACACATTGTTGTAGAGCTGTAGAATATTACGAACCACTACCGAGCAACGCCATCTAGGGACGCGACCCGAGTATGACTAGTCTTAGTCACCACGCCGGGTTTCCTTTCTCCATATCCTGGTTGTTGTGTCACCTCCTCCAACTCTACCTCATCAGCTCCGGATCGAGGAGAGTTCAGTTCACTCTGGGAAGTGACCACACTTGGATTACCTATCCTGGAAACCTACAGCACAGTGACTACCTACCATCTTCTTCAATACTCAGCCCTACTCGTCAGACACTTCAGCACCGCACTTGAGTATTGTAACCCTATATTACCTCCCACCTCCACTTGCTTCAGATTGTTGTATGTTGTATAAATATGTATATATGTACTGTTATGTACATGTTGCGCATGTTTAAGTTAAGTATGGTTGAGGGTAAATTATAGAAAACTGGATATTTTGTTAAGGAATTTATTGTACTTTATCATACACAACAAAAACTCGCATCCTTTGTCTACCCTTTTATAGTCCGATTGTCTTTGTTTGTTTAGTTTTTTTATTGTTGTTGCCTGTTGGGATCTGGGTAGACTTTTAACTATATTCTAAACCAGTTTCTAAATCCCAAACTCGTAACAAATGGCGACCGTGACAGGACCCGACCTTAAGTGCCATATTTCTTCCCCCTTGTTACTCCTTGTTAATTATTCCTCCCAGTCATTTCTGTTTACAATTGCTTTACTGTGGTTTAAAGTTCCCTTCATATGTGTGTGCATATATTGGTATTATCGTACAGTAAGAGTGACAGACGTAGGATATTAGGTTCCGAGTGTCATAAGGCTTACCTGTTATTACACATAGGCAGTCGTGTAGTAAGTCTTATCGAGTGTAGGGAAGAATCCGGATCTGTTTAATGCCGTACCCTCGCTCCAGAGTAGGCTGTTCCATAGTCACTAGTTTAGGGTGAAGTGATATCTTGGGACGCCCTGCTCTACCAGGACCCCATAATTATAAAGCCTCAATTATTGTTCTTCTCATTATCTCATTTCGGGGTCAATAATAAAGTAACTCAAGGGTTGTTTATCCGGATCTTTATATTAATGCCGTAATACGCCCTTCCTGTTTCAAGTATCTTTCCAAGTCTCTTATCCTTATCTAAGGATTTTATCAGAAGAACAATATTCATAAGTGTAATTTCCGTAGGTATAACTTGGGTAGTTTCCGGGACTTTCTGGTTATCCACTGCCGTGATATTTTCTAGGGTAATCCACTTATCTTATCTCTTGGCCATTAGTTAATTTATCTAGTTTTTCTTAACAATGACCACCTCAGGTTTTGATCTCCAGGATTTTATTGAAAATCCTTCCGTATCTAAATTACGTGTTAATATCCTGAAGAAAGAATGGAAAAGTATAGCCACCTATTACAATATCCCATATTCACAGCAAATGACTAAGGAAGTGTTAAAAAATCAGGTAATTGAAATGTTGGTTCAACAAGAAGTTTTAGAAGAATCCGCTGTTGACCAATTAACGCCCATGTCCAATACACTTCAACCACTATCTACCACCCCTCCTCACTCAGAAGTTGCCTCAGGTCTGGCTAGCCCGCCAGAAAAAACACAAAGAGTAGACGCCTTAGAAATAGAACGAGCTAGGTTCGAGTTCCAAATCAAAATGAAAGAACTCCAGTTGGAGCATGAGTTGGAACAGGCCAAGTTGGAGCAGGAGGTTAGACTGAAAGAACTACAGGTGAAAGAGACAGAAGTCACCTTAACATCGGAGTTTAAATCAAAAGAAGTGGCATTAAAAGAGAGACTAGCTGCTTTTAACCCTGCTAATGCTTCTTCCCTTGTTCCCGAGTTTGATGAATCCGATATGGACGGGTCACTTAGGACTTTTGAGAAAATAGCCGGGAAGAATGAGTGGCCTAAGGACCAGTGGGTGTCGGTGTTAGTTCCTAAATTATGTGGTAAGGCTCGTAGAGTTTATAACTGTTTAGACCAGACTGATGACTATGATAACGTAAAAAAGAATATCCTCACCACTTATGCTATCACGCCAGATAGATATCGGCAGAAGTTTCGTAAACAAACCAAAACATTTTCACACACCTTTGTTGAGTTTGCTCAAGAAAAGATTAGGTTTTTCAAGAAGTGGTTAGAGGCTACAGAGACCTCCACATTTCAGGATTTGTTAAACTTGGTAGTCCTGGAGGAGTGGAAGAGCAAGATACCATTTCACATCTTGAAGCATGTGGAGGAGCGTGGAGAGGTTAATTTAGGGCGTGCGGCTGAGGTGGCTGATGCGTACGCCTTGCTGGTGGAGTCACTGGGCAGTAGAGAACGTGGTACTTTCCAGCATGTTAGGTCCTCCTCTGATGATAACCTTGGGGACGTGAGTGGTAGGTCGAAAGGTCCCACACTTACCCCCCCTGATGCAACCAAGTTTTATTGTTCTTACTGTAAAAAACCAGGCCATACGATCCAGTCTTGTAAACTCCCAAAGTGTCGAACTTGTAAAAGTAGTTCCCTGGATCCCAAATTCAAACCAATAGCAACCACCAATGTGGAAAGGCCCCATCAGGATTTCTTCTCTTCATTCACCTATAAGGGAAAAATTTCAATCATAGAGGGGTCTCGTTCTTTCCCTATTTGTATACTACGTGATACGGGCGCAGCACAATCTATCCTCCTGTTTAACGTCATTCCTGATATATATACAGCATTTACTAATGAGAGTGTTCTAATTTCAGATCTCTCATCCCATTCTTCCTATCCCTTAGCTAAAGTGCACCTCCAATGTCCCTTGATTACTGGGGAAGTGCAAGTAGCCATTAGGAAAGATCCAATGCCTGTGAGCGGCATTCATTTATTATTGGGTAATGACTTGGTAGGAGATCTAGTGGTTCCCAACATAAAGACAGTCGACTCTCCCTTACCTGTCAACTCCACCACTGACCTTGAAGAAACTATTCCTCACCTTTTCCCATCTTGTGCTGTCACCCGGTCACAGAGTGTGCGAAATGGGCCCTCTTCATCTAAAACCACCTCCAATATCTTCCTACCCACAGAAGATCTGTACAATAAGACCATTAGTAAGGATGAGCTCATTAAAGCCCAACAATCTGATCCATCTTTGAATAAACTTCATCATGCGGCAGTTGAGGGTAAAGATTTTAACACCCTTGTTTTTATTATCAGGAAGGGGTTTTGATAAGGGCCTATAGACCCCCTGAGCTTACCCATCTAGACACGTGGCCTGAAATACATCAAGTGGTAATTCCCTCCTCAGTCAGACCAGCATTAATTGCCCTTGCCCATGATGGTATTTCAGGACAATTGGGAATCCTGAAAACATATAAAAAGCTCCTCCAACACTATTACTGGCCTGGACTTAGGAAGGATGTGTCAAAGCACCTAAAATCTTGTCATATTTGTCAAATGGTAGGAAAACCAAATGAAAGTATACCAGCAGCTCCCATTAAGCCCATCCCAGTATTTTCTACACCATTTGAAAAGATTGCTGTGGATTGTGTGGGCCCATTACCAAAGACTAGGAAGGGAAATCAATTCCTACTCACAGTTATGGATACCAGTACACGTTATCCTGAGACTTTTCCCCTTAAAAGCACCACTTCAAAAAATGTAATCAAATCTCTTTTGCACCTTTTCACTTTAGTGGGCATTCCTAAAGAGATCCAATCCGATCAGGGCACCAATTTTACAAGCAATCTTTTCAAACAGGTGATGAAAGACCTCAGTGTGGACCATTGTACATCTTTGGCTTACCACCCACAATCCCAAGGTTGCTTGGAACGGTTCCATCAAACTTTCAAATCAATGCTAAAATAATACTGTATAGAACACCAAAAGGAATGGGATGAAAACATAGACTTGTTACTCTTTGCCATCAGGGAATGTCCCCAGGAGTCATTGGGTTTCTCCCCGTTCGAGTTACTATATGGGAGACAAATTAGGGGACCCCTTAAAATAGTAAAGGAGCAGTGGTTTGACACTCCATCTATTAAGCCCGCAACAGTTTCCCAATACATTGACACTGTTACGAGTTGGGGGTTTAGAGTATAGTTAAAAGTCTACCCAGATCCCAACAGGCAACAACAATAAAAAAACAAAGACAATCGGACTATAAAAGGGTAGACAAAGGATGCGAGTTTGTGTTGTGTATAATAAAGTACCATAAATTCCTTAACAAAATATTCAGCTTTCTATAATTTACCCTTAACCATACTTAACCTAAACATTAACAGTATATACATATTTATACAACATACAATAATTTGAAGCAAGGTGGAGGCGGGGAGGCAATATAAGATTACAAATACCTAAGTGCGGAGCTGAGATGGCTGACGAGTAAGGCTGAGTATTGTAGAAGACGGTAGGTAGTCACTGTGCCGTAGGTTTCCAGGATAGGTGATCCTGTGGTCACTTCCCAGAGTAAACTGAACTCTCATCGAACTGAAGCTGACGAAGAAGACTTTGAGGAGGTGACGCAACAACCAGGATATGGAGAAGGGAAACCCCGGAGTGGTAACTAAGAGTAGTCATACTCGGGTTTCGTCCCTAGAGCGCGTGATTCGTAGTGCTGGGTAGGTAGATCATGACAATTGGTGGCGTGGTTCGTAACAACACTTTAAGGGACAAATTAACTGAAATCCGAACCATTGCTCAGTCAAACTTAAAAAAAGTCCAAGACAAAATGGAGAAGTCCCAACCTAAATTAGTTGAAAGATCATTTTCTCCAGGTGACAAAGTGTTACTCTGTCTACCCATTCCAGGCTCTCCCCTTAAAAGCAAGTTTACTGGTCCCTATATAGTTGCTAATAAACTATCTCCCCTCAACAATATAGTCCATACTCCTGATTGCAGAAAAGATTCACAACTTGTTCACATTAATCTCATGAAACTTTACCATTCCAGGCAGTCAGAGGAACACATCCCAGTGGCTATAAGCCTACCTGTATTGTATACGGCTTTGTCAGGGTCGGAGCCGGAGACAGATGATATGGACCTATTGGAGAATTTAGACTTCCCTCTACCTAAAGAAAACCCTGCTAACAGTCACATACTCAGCAACTTGGATGAGTATTTTTCTGTTCTGAATTCATCTCAAGCAAAAGATCTCACTAAGTTATTATCGACATTTCCTAAAGTCACGTCAGACCTCCAAGGGTTTTGCAATATACTTAAACATGATATTAAGTTAATCTCAGATGTTGTACAACCCATTAGGCAATCAGCATATCGGCTAAATCCACAAAAAAGAGAGATTATGAAAAAGGAGGTAGATTTTTTGTTAAAACATAACTTAGCTGAGCCTAGTACCTCCCCCTGGGCTTCACCTAGCCTTCTCATTCCAAAACCCGATAGCAGTTTTCGTTTCTGTACCGATTATCGTAAAGTGAACCAGGTCACTGTCTCAGACTCCTACCCTTTACCTTTGATTGAAGGTATGATAGACAGCATAGGCTGTGCAAAATTTATTACAATGGTGGACTTGATGAAAGGATATTATCAAGTAGGACTCACGGATAGGGCAAAAATAATCTCAGCATTTATAACTCCATTTGGTCTTTTTCAATATTTGGTTATGGCGTTTGGTTTTTCAAATGCTCCGGCCACATTCCAGAGGGCAATCAATTACCTGATTCACGACCTAGATGGGACGTTCGCCTACCTGGATGACCTGGTGGTGGTGTCGGACGGCTGGGACGAACATCTGGTGCGTTGGAGGTACTGTTCGCACGACTGCAAGAGACTGGATTCACCATAAACCTGGCTAAATCTGCTTTTGGCCGGGCCTCAGTGACTTACCTGGGACATATCGTTGGGCATGGTATGGTGAGACCCAAGGACGCAAACGTTAAAGCTATCTTGTCCTTCCCCACTCCAAGGACGAGGAAGGAACTCATGCGCTTCCTGGGGATGTGCGGCTACTACCGCCGGTTCTGCAGTAACTTCTCCAGCGTGGCCGGACCCCTCACAGACCTTACCAGTTCTGCGGTCCCTTACATCTGGAACCAGAGGTACGACCAGTCTTTCCACCACCTCAAAGCCTTCCTTGCCTCCAAGCCTGTAGTCCACCCACCTGACTACACCTTGCCCTTCCATCTGCAAATCGACGCTAGCAGTGTCCGAGTGGGGGCTGTGCTCCTACAACCCGACCCAACCACTGATGTCCTTCACCCTGTGGCATACTACTCCGCCAAGTTGAAAAAACATCAGACCAACTACTCGACCATAGAGAAGGAGGCCCTGGCTCTGGTGTTGGCAATAAAGAAGTTTGAATGTTACCTCCAACCTCGCCCACAAACCACCCAAGTCTTCACCGACCATAACCCGCTCACATTCATCCAAACGAACAAGACCTCCAACCAGCAAATCCCCCGCTGGGCTCTCCTCACCCAGCCCTATAATCTACAAGTCCGGCACATAAAGAGAGTGGCCAACCTGAGTGCGGACTCCTTATCCCGAGCTCCATTGGAAATGCAGCAGCTACTCTCCAGATGCACCAGGTGATCACCTCCTTCGCGCCCGCGCTACGAAGGTCTTTGGAGGGGGAATGTATTACGAACCACGCCATCTATTGTGTCATGATCTAACTACCCAGCACTACCGAGCAACGCCATCTAGGGACGCGACCCGAGTATGACTAGTCTTAATCACCACGCCGGGTTTCCTTTCTCCATATCCTGGTTGTTGCGTCACCTCCTCCAACTCTTCCTCATCAGCTTCGGATCGAGGAGAGTTCAGTTCACTCTGGGAAGTGACCACACTTGGATTACCAATCCTAGAAACCTACGGCACAGTGACTACCTGCCATCTTCTTCAATACTCAGCCCTACTCGTCAGACACTTCAGCACCGCACTTGAGTATTGTAACCCTATATTACCTCCCACCTCCACTTGCTTCAGATTGTTGTATGTTTTATAAATATGTATATACTGTTAAGCCCATGTTGTGTATGTTTATGTTAAGTATGGTTAAGGGTAAATTATAGAAAGCTGGATATTTGTTAAGGAATTTATTGTACTTTATTATACACAACAAAACCTCGCATCCTTTGTCTACCCTTTTATAGTCCGATTGTCTCTGTTTGTTTAGTTTTTTATTGTTGTTGCCTATTGGGATCTGGGTAGACTTTTAACTATATTCTAAACTAGTTTCTAAATCCCCAACTCGTAACAAGAAGCATTAGTTTTTAATATAGCTAATTCGCATGTAGCCTCAGCGGCCTGAGTGAATGCAAAAGCATACGCTGGATAAACATGCAAATGTAAATATGTTGACTTACAATGATTTAAGACGTCATGCTTAGTCACAGCAACTAATGAAAAATCCTCTAATACTACTATTAGTTCAGTTTGTTTGTTCAGAATTAATAGTCCCTCATTTGCTTTCAGTGGAAATGGTTCCAAATGCCATGCACCAATTTTTTTGTGATTTTAGTGGAATGTGTTTCCCTGTGTGTTAACATTGCTTCTAATAAGGGGTAATAATATTCCACTTCATGCTCCTGAAAGATAGGAGTTAGATGAAATTTATTTTTAGATATATGCAAAGCGGCAATTAGTTGACCAGCTGGCAACAACTGTTCATCAACACGACCTAACCCTGCATTTACAAGATCAGCTATGAGCCTATTATTGCTTTCTATGAAAGCTTGTTCCGAGGCCTCAACAGCATGCATGTATTCAGTGAATCAGAGTAGCCATTCCATGAGACACAGACATGTACAGAACATGTGAGATCAGAGACTCAGTCCAGCGCCCGTTACCCCTGCTGACATGAAATAGAATCGTGCATTCTGAGCAAATCCGTTGGAAATGAAAAACTAGCTGCTGCACCATATTATGGAAATATCAAAACTGTACCGTACGGGTATTATGATTACACACAATGACAAAAAAAAACGGCAAATAAAAAGAAAAACGATTTCTCCCCTAACAAGGCAAAGTAACCAAAAAAAAGTTGAATCAGAGTTTCCACATTTTCTCCAAACGTATACTACTTATACTAGTCCGCCATGGCCCCCCTAAAATCTTGCCGCTTTCATCAAAATTGTTCTTTGAGCTACTAGGTGGAGTTTCAGAGATTGACTCCATAACTAATTGCAGATGCTTTGTCGAGGCAGTTATTACACAAATACCTGAAGTAAGCAATGGATGTGAAGTTTGCATAGCGTGATATGTTTTACAATTATGCGCGAATGTTTGATCTCGTGGCTGAACGTTAATGATGTTCTGCCTTAGAGTGGCCAGACCAAGTAACTCGTTCGCTGGCAAAGAAAATGCCTTGAATATGTAGAAATCCGCTAGAAATGCTTTACTGGACCTTGAAAAACGGATTGGTAGTACTATCACCCCCGCTATGTCAAATTGGATTCCTGACACACCGGACACTATCCTAGATCGTGTTGCTGAACGTGCTCCTCTTCCCCCGAAGGCTGTGTACTTGTCTCCCGTCGATTTTCAATGTCTTGCCTCATACGCTGTATATTTCTATAATCTTCTGTGTTGTGGTATGGAGACTGATGTACTATACACCATTTATTCCGACTACCTTTAGTGTTTGGATAAATTTTATTTGCTGTGTAATGTCCCTTTGGAGTTTTTGGTTTAGCAGGACTATCTGAAATTTTAAAGTCCTGCGAGGATCCTTTTCTTCTATCCTGCCTCTGGCTTGCTGGGTACTTATCTGCTTGTCCTGCAAACCAGCATTTTTCTGTGGCATTTCCCTTACGTTTGCAGACTTTGTAAAAAGGTATCTTTTTGGGTTTGGTTCCCATGACAGACTGTGGTTGTTCCTTGAAGCTGGTAACTAGTGCCACTGACATAGCCCTAGGAATATTTTCCTTGGGTTCCGCAATTTCTTCTATGTATTCTACAAGTTTAGTCCCGTTTTTAAGCTCTTTCTTTTGGGCTTTCGTGTGTAAGGGTTCATTTGATGACAAGATAATCTGAAGGAATTCAATAATCCTGTAGAAATTTACTTAAGACAAGTTGTCATTTTTATCGAACCAATCTGAGGAATCCATGTAAGATTTGAGGTCTATCTTAGTGAGTCTCGCACAAATCTGGGCGTCTTGTGCTTCATGTGATAGCAGAGTGTCACCTGTCCTCTCTGCAATTACTTATGGAGTCACTCTCTGAAACTCCACCTTGTAGCTCAAAGGACAATTCTGATGAAAGCGGCCAGAAATGGACTCTAACGCCTGCTGTGTTAACTGGTGTACAACGGATACATAGCCAGGAAATAACTAAGTTACTAGAGTCACAGTACGTTTGGCAAATGTGAGTGAAGGATCAGATGTTGTGTGTCTGAGTGAAAGTTCACGAGTGAAAGGCTTGTCACTTGAGTCAACCTTAATCACTGTTACAATAGGTAGTCTCACAGATGTCCTCGTTCTCAATAGAACTGGGGACCCATAACCTTAAGAAAGGTATGTTGTTCAGGTAATTTCCTTGTTTATGACAAAGCGGATGTCGAAGAGCCATTAGAATTACCAATAGGTAGTATAACAAAGGGGAAATCGAACGAAAAATCACATATTGTAGATAAAGTAGCGTTAATAGCACCATACATGAAAGATGTCGATCACCCTCGAGACACAGGTGATCTTATAGAATTACTAGCCAGTTCAAGGAAATCATAGCATTACCTGGAGAACCCCTAAGTAAAACAACGTTGACAAATCATCATATTCCACTAAAACCGGAAACTAACCCAATCTACACAAGAACATAAGAACATAAGAAAATAAGGAGTCTGCAATAGGCCGGTTGGCCTGTGCGTGGCAGTTCCTGTCGAGAGTTACTACCACTCTCTATCATCCATGAATCTATCTAGCCTCCTTTTAAAACTTTCCAGAGTTCCCGCACTTACTACAAAGTTGCTAAGCTTGTTCCACTCGTCCACCACCCTATTTGTAAACCAGTTCCTTCCTATCTCCCTCCTAAACCTAAACTTATCCAACTTGAATCCGTTGCTCCGAGTCCTATCCTGCTCAGATATTATAAGAACTTTATCTATATCCCCTTTATTGATTCCTTTCACCCACTTAATTACTTCTATCATATCTCCCCGCACTCTTCGTCTTTCTAGGGAATGTAAGTTAAGTTTCTTTAACCTATCCTGATATGGAAGGTTTCTAAGTCCCGGAATCATTTTTGTCATTCTTCGCTGCACCGACTCTAGTGAATTTATATCCATTCTATAATAGGGGCACCAGAACTGAACCGCATAATCGAGGTGCGGCCTGACTAGCGCAAGATATAGTTGCAATAAGACCTCTGCACTCTTGTTACTTACATTTCTAGATATAAAACCCAATACTCTGTTTGCCTTATTTCGAACATTAACGCACTGTTTTCTAGGCCGTAGGTCCGGGCTTACAAGTACCCCTAGGTCTCTTTCACAAGTCGACTTCTCTAGGTTGATGTTGTTAAGGCTGTATACATTATAAGTATTTGTTCTTCCAATATTAAGTACGCTGCACTTGTTGGTGTTGAATTTCATTTGCCATTTTTCAGACCACCCCTGCAGTTTATTTAGATCCTCCTGTAATGCAGTTGCATCCTGTCCTGAATTAATTTGCCGCCCTATTTTGGTGTCATCCGCAAACTTGCTTATGTCACTGCTGATCCCAGTATCTAGATCGATTATGTAGATTATGAACAAGAGTGGGCCTAGTACTGACCCCTGGGGAAACCCACTGGTTATACGGCCCCACTCAGATTTAACACCATCTACGCAGACCCTCTGCGTTCTATCGGTGAGCCATGATTTTATCCAATTTAAAACTTTCCCCTCGATACCATAAGCCTTAATTTTTCTCAGAAGCCTCTGATGCGGTACTCTGTCAAATGCTTTGCTAAAGTCTAAGTAAATATCATCGTAATTTTCGTCATTATCTACTACCTCGAAGACTTTCCTAAAAAACATTAGCAGATTTGTTAGACAAGATTTTCCCTTTGTAAACCCATGTTGAGAGTCGTAGATTAATTTGCCTTTCTCTAGATGCGATCGGATGCTATCTGCTATAATTGATTCAAGAAATTTCCCCACTACTGACGTCAAACTGATCGGTCGGTAATTTGACGGTGATGCTCTGTGTTCCTTTTTGAATATGGGTACTATATTTGCCTGTTTCCACAAGTCTGACACAAATCCAGTGTCTAATGATTTTGTAAATAAATTTACGAGGGGTGCGCTAATCTGTTCCCTACACTCTTTCAAGACACGAGGGAAAATTTCATCCGGCCCTGGGGATTTTGTTTTCTTCAGTTTATTTATCTTCGTAAGAACATCCCCTTTTCTGATAGTGATATTCTTTAATTTCTCTTCTTCCTTTCCCTTAAATATCAGTTCCACCTCTGGAATTTCATCGCAAATTTCTTCTGTGAAAACTGATAAGAAGTAGCTGTTCAATGCTTTGCTTAATTCTTCACTGCCATTTATCACTTCTCCCCTCCCTGACTTTAAAGGCCCAACATTGTCCTTGACCTTTGTCCTATATACCTGGAAAAATCCCTTGGGATTCGCCTTGGATTCTCTTGCTATTTTGATTTCATAGTCTCTCTTTGCTTTCCTTACATTTTTCGTAACATTCCTAGATAGCTCATTATACCTATTTCTGAGCTGCTCCTCCCCTCCCTTTAATTTCTTATATATTCCTTTCTTTATTCCTATGTCATGTTTAAGTTTTCTGGTCATCCACCTTGGCTCATTCTTTTTTGATCAGCATATAGGCTACCCCACAGCAGATAGTACAAGACATGGTGGACCAAAATGTAATCCAACCTTCCTGATCTCCCTGGAACTCACCTTTATTTTTAGTTCCCAAAAAAGATGGAGGATGGAGACTGGGCATAGTTTTTTGATGAGTCAACCAGGTAACTGTACGAGACAGTTTCTCAATGCCTGTCCTAACTGACTTACTACAGTCACTAGAAAAAGACAATGCAGTCTTCAGCAACTTAGATATACTTAACGAGTACTGTCAAATTCCCTTACATGAGGAATCCCGCGAGATAACTGCGTTCAGTACGCCTATGGGACATTTCGAATTTTTATGAATGCCATTTGGCCTAAGAAATGCTCCGCTAACATCCCAAAGAATATAAACACCTTGTTTGCTGGAATGCTAGGTACCACAGTGTATGCATATCCAGATGATCTTTTCATAGAATTACAAAGCCATTTAAAGAAGCTACGAGAAGCTTCCACAAAGCTACATCTAGCTGGATTGAGAGTGAAACTTTCCAAATGTGAATTTATCAAATCCAAAATCCAATTTCTAGGACACGTAGTAGATGGCAATGGTATACACACAGTAGATTGGAAGATAAAGGCGGTGAAGCAATTCCCTTGTCCCAAGAACGTAGATCAACTTCGTAGTTTCCTAGGATTATCAGGATACTACCGTTCTTTCATTGAAAGTTATGCCAAGTTAGCATCACCACTCACTAAACTCCCCAAAAAGAATGTGGAGTTTACATGGAATAACGAACAAGTGGACAGTTTTAATGCCCTCAAGAGCGTCATAACGAATGCTCCAGTGTTTGCCTTTTCGTACTACACAAACCCATTTACCATGTGTACTGATGCCGCGATCCTAGGTTTATGGGCAGTGCTCTTGCAAACTGATCATCGAGGAAAATGGTGGGTAATAGCAAACGTCAGTTGCACCCTCAACGATACAGAAACACTCTATTCAGCTACTCATTTAGAAGCATTAGCTGTAGTGTAGGCTCTCAAGCATTTTCGGGATCTCATTTTGGGATATCCGATCACAGTCCACACAGATCATATAGCCGTTACAGAACTATTTAATGGGAAGAGCTTATAAGAGGGCTCAGCGAGCTAGTATCTAACCAAACAGGAGTTTTCACCCGACTTCAAGTATTTGCCGGGCCGTGCGAACGTGGTAACTGATTCGCTATCTAGACACATAGCTCCTGTCACGCCACTGCCTACGTTCACCCTGTCACAGGTAAGGGCGGAACAGTTACAGGATCCACTATGGTCAAAGGTTATATATGCCTTACACTCGGGAGATGAGGTAAATTTGCCCAAATTACTTCTTTCACTTTCACAGTTTGAGATGTGGCACAACATACTATATCGCTAGGTGAAAACACAACAAGAGTCAATCTCTCAAATTGTTATTCCTAAATCATTAAAGGAAAACATCCTCACCCTCTTCCATGATGCACCCCAAGCTGGGCATCCAGGGCGAGACAGATGTCTAACAGAAATTAGACAAAATTATTATTGGAAAACTATGAGGACCAACATCGAGCATCACATTGCTAAATGTTTATCTTGTGCAAAACACAAGGGAACAACGATGGATCCCGCACCAATCTCGGAATACCTGACGCCGGAACGTCAATGGGATACAGTTGCGATCGATTTATTGCAACTACCAAATTTGCCATCTAGGCTCTAGTTACATACTCGTCTGCGTTGACATTTCTCTAGATTTGTGGTACTAGCACTATTGCAGAGCAAGTCGGCCGAATCAGTGGCTCATGCATTAGTCACTCATCTAATCTGTTCTTTTCTCCACCTAGAGTGTTACTCTCGAATAACGGGACAGAATTTAAGAATCAACTCTTAGCTACAATATGTCAACAAGATGACATCACACAAACCTTAACAACCGCCTACCATCCACCTCAAATGGGTTGGTCGAGAGTGCAAATAGAAAAATTCTTGAGATTCTCCGACATGTGGTGAATCTAATGCATAGTTCATAGGAGGACTGTCTTCCACAGGTTGCAGCGTCCATCAGTGGATCTAAAAATAGCTTTACAGACAAATCGCCATACTTCATAATTTACGGTACCTATAAACGCTTGCCATATGATCTACTAGCAGGAACCCCAAAACCTGTGTGCAACATGGATGACTATGACAAGAAGCAAATCAATGTTTTCACAAGCATCCATGGAAAACTAAGAAAACACATAGCAGCCTCATGTGCTGAAATGATCTGCAAGCAACATAAGAAAGCTAAGCCTATAAAAGAGCCGGGCCGCACATCAAAACTCTCGCCTAAATTCAAAGGTCCGTACATGATTAGAGTGAAAGAACATGAAAACAATTCCAAGTAAGTGAGCCAACGTCAAATGTCACAGATATAGTACATGTAGATAGAATGAAAGAAGTCAGCAGAGACTTAGTAGGGACTCCTAATGTCAGTCAAGTACATCCTACTTCTACTACAAGAGATGCTCAAGAAAATATAACAATAGACAATACATATCGTCAAAAACAACGATCAGCAAACAATGTTTTTTAATTATCATCGCCTCTTTCAGACATGGCTTGGATATCACTACTACTGTTGGTCTGGAGCGCTATGACAACAGCAGCATCCCCAGTACACGTCGTCAAACCCGGAGCTTTAGTTGCCCCACTAGGCAAAGCACTGGTAGTACAAGACGTTGTAACTGTCAAGTACAGGCTCCATGACTTAATGCGCATGCCAGTGCATCTTAGATCAATAGCTGCCCACATTGAAACAGCTATGAAAACTCTACAAGATCTCGAACAGCAATCTACAGTCTCTACAACAATCAGTCAGGCCATCTCTCTTCAACACGACCGTATGAATAGTCTACTCAAGCGAGTAAAGCACTTCGAGGGAATGCTCCCTATATCTCCTGAAGACAACGCGAAAAATATACATTCTCAGAAGCGTCAAAAACATGGTCTATTTAATTTTGTAGGGTTAAAAACTAACACCTTGTTTGGTAAGGGCAACCGCCGAAGATGTAGCTAAACTAGGGAATAAAATGAGTGCAGCTTCAGAAGCGGTTAAGAAACAAAAAAGGGCCATTAAGCAGTCCTACAAGGCAGTACAAACACTGACCTCTCATATGAATGCTTTTGTTGAAGAAACTAATCAACAAACACACATTGTCCAGGGATTCACACGGTCAGAATCTACATTGGAATGGCTACTCTGATTCACTGAATACATGCATGCTGCTGAGGCCTCTCTTCAACTTTCATAGAAACCAATAATAGGCGCATAGCTGATCTTGTAAATCAGAGCACACCCAACCTTCATAGCGAGCGGATGCGCTGCGCCTCGCTCTCTGCTCAGTTCAAATTGCTGACCGTTACGACTGCCGGCCTTGTTTTTCACGTTGGGTTCGCTCTGGCTGCTTTATCTTGTAGTTGTCCATGGATATTATTATTCTTGTACACTGCACTTCTTCCCTATCCTATCCTTTAGCCTAGAGTCCCTGCTGTTTAGTATCGACGCAAACCCTACGGGCAGAGCCACAAGGGGGAGCCCTCAGACGGCTGCTGAGTCGAAACAGTAAGGGTGGCAACATTTTCTGTTAGGGATTCGGCAGTGCTTCATAACCTGTCACTGTTAGGTATTAGGGCTTGCCTAAGCCCCCGTCAGAGGATTGTCTGTTCACCCTACCCTTAGACCCGTCTTCACTCGCCCAGCAAGCGGACAGAAGGAGTGGTATCCATGGGGTTTAGCTGAGGTGGACAGATTAGGTAGGATTTTCATGTATGTTACTGAACATGGCCAAAGTGAGAATGAAGATCTCCGGAACCCCGACCCAGGGGTCTCGGATAGGGCAAAAAGGCTATTGAGCGACCTAAGGGTGAGAATAAATAGACTTGTGGATCTGAGAGATGGTTACATCATCCTCACAGAAACAGATGAAGATGCTGATAAACTACTTAAGTCTAGTGCCACGGACAAAATGAAAACTAATGGTTACGAGGTCATTGTCCCACGGGAATACGGCGCCAAGCTCACACTTGTATGTAAGAAGTTAGACAAAGTTGTAATGGAAAATAATGCAGAAGAAATAAGAGACGAAATAAAAAAGCAAAACAATGTCAAGATTGTGGAGGTGTATCCTATGTATGCCCATAATATAATCAAGGTTCACTTTGCAGACACAACAGATGCAAAAAGAATGAAGGAGAAGGGGCTCTATGCATATGGCACTTCCATCTCATCACACTAAATAGAATATGAAAAGTATACTCCCATCCAACAATGTATGAAGTGCTATAAATACAATGACCACGTGACAAAGAACTACACCCTGCAAGGGTTCATATGCTCTGAGTGTTCATCTGATCAGCACTTCTACAAAGACTGCCGTAGCACCATAATAAAGTGCGTCATCTGCGAGGGTGGCCACAGGACCTTCTCTACCACCTGCCTGGTCAGGAAATAGGTAACTCAAGAAACAGAGAAGAAACTGACCGAAATAACCAAACAAAAAGAAACCAGGGAAATTTCTAACACCATAGAAAGGACCACTCAGTCGACGATAATGGTTTACAGCCAAACCCTAAAAGACGCTCTGAAAGAAACTCAAGCAGACTCCCAAAAGCTCAACAATGTCAGCGAGACCATGGAAGTCCTGCAATCAGAGATAAGAACCACCAAGGACTCAAAAAAACAGGCAGTTACTGAGTCACTGGGCGCCATGAGGGACGCAGTGGTGGAGAGCATCAGGAGCGTCTCCTCTCCACAGCTGGACGAGTCCAAAGCCACCACTATATACTTGTCTTACCTTCATGCCCGTCACTTGAACATAGTTCATCCAGGTTCATTCTCGAAACACCTCAACGAGACACTAACCAGGAACAACATTGCACCTGTTGAAATAAGCGACAAAGTCCCTTCAAAAGAAATCCTTAAGGCAGTAACCCACTCACGACTTATCGACGACCTAAACCCACGCCAGAAATAGACCATGACCTCCCTGATTTCGGCAAAAGTCAGTATAACCGTAGCATCAACGTGTCCAGTCAGTCCCCCTGGGATCACAGCTCCAACGACACCGTAAATCTCCGTGACCCCAATACATGTACTCCCAGCGACGACAGTGACCATCGGACTGCAACCACAGTCAATGGTTGCGACCAGATGATAGCGACTTACTCCACAGAGGAACAAGACCATCGAGCTGCAGCGTCAGTAGATTAATTCGACACGCAGGTCCAGGACCTGAACACCTTCTTGTATATGGGTGACGAGAAGTTCGAGGGCCCGCCAATAACTGACAAGCAGATGTCCGAAGGTTCTGCTAAGAAGTTCCGTCCCCCTAGAAATGGCAGAAGCCGAGAAAACACTTCAAGCGATTCCCCAAGCTACAGTCTCCGAAATGGCAGTCGTTAGCAGGATGAAAATTGTCCAACAAAATGTCCGATACTGGTCCCTTAATAGACATAACGAGCTGTCTAACTTATACTATCAATTAGACCCAGACATCATTCTGTTAAACAGTAATGGCATAATGGACGAAAGTAAGCTTAAAATTTTGGCTAAACTGTATACTAGACGTAACTAGAGAAATATGACCGGTGAGCTGAATGCTGTGGCCATCAGGTCACGGCTGAGTCACAGAGTGTTGCCAGACTTCGAGGATTCAGTTCTGGGAGTGCAGGTGGAGACAACTCGGGGACCTCTTATCATATGCTCAATGTACTTACCTCCCAGACGTCCTTACTTACCCGAACAAGACCTCAACCAGTTGCTACGCCACAGAAAACCAACATATATCATAGGGGACTTAAATGCGTGCCATGCCATACTCGGATACGGTAATGAGAACAACGTCGGTGTGACGCTGTATGACAACATCAGAAGGGGATAACTGCAACACCTCGGGCCAGATTTCCCGACATTGATCAGACGTGCCAGTGAGACAACACCCGACATAATCCTCTCTAACAACGAGGCCGTCCTGAACAGGCACGTTACCGCCGGACCCATCAGTACCAGCGATCACCTGCCAGTCGTCGTGAGGCTCTCATCCAATCCCATTATGATCCCCGCCAAAATCAGGTCAAACCTGAAACGCGCAGACTGGGACTCCTTCAAGGAGTCTCTCAGTCTCAAGCACGGGAGAAACCTGGAAGAAGCCAGCCCCAATGACATCGACGACGCGGTTGAACAATGGTACACGGATGTGAAGACGGAGATGGACAACAACATCCCGACCACAACTCACAGGACTATTCCTCATCCCCACACTTGCCACCAACTGAGGCAGCTCAGTGTCCAGTACGATCACGTGAGACATCTAGCCAGTATCCGGGGGTGGACGCAAGAGCTGAGAGACCGGTACCGAGAGCTACAGACGGACATCAAGCACGAGAGCAAAGTCTACATGAACAAAAGTGGGCCGCCTTGGTGTGGGAGGCAGCCAACAATTACCGCGATTCTGCTGCATTCTCGAAAGGGATCAAGCGACTGATGGGTTTCACCTCTAGCACGGTCTCTTACCTGCTCGACCAAAACAACGTGAAAATATTCGAGGAGGAAAACCAAGAAAAACTACATCGGCGATATTTACCATTAGTGAACAGGAGAACAAGGGCTTCGACAGGGAGTTTGAGGAGGACATTTTAGGTCAGTTGCAGGACCATCAGCACCTGCTCCAGCCGCTCCCACGGACTGACTTCACTAGACTGGTGGACGGAAGCTACCTGACGGAGCGCATAGTTACTGCAGATGTGTCAGCCGTCATAAAAGGGTTTAAAAACAAATCACCTGGGCAAAGTCACATTACCAAGAAGATCCTGGCTCAACTCCCCGACAACATGATAGAGAGGCTTGCTCAAATATACAACGCCTGCCTCGCCTCTCGATACTTCCCTAAGATGTTCAAAATCGCCGTTATTCGCCTCATACCAAAAGCAGGGAAGCCTCCAAACAAAGTCGAAAACTTTCGACCTATATTGCTGCTAGAGGTACCTGTCAAAATCTTAGAAAAAATAGTAAACAAGCGATTGCGGATGTATCTGGAGGACGAAGACGTGCATAATCCCCCCCAGTTCGGCTTCCGCCAGTACCAAGGCACATCTACCGCCATAACTCAGGCCTATAAGCAGATCGCCAATGCCATGACTGGCCGCATGCAGTGCAACATAGTACTGAGGGACATCCGCAAGGCGTTTGACAAAGTTTGGCACGCGGGGCTGCAGTATAAGATCATACAACTGGGGCTACCCGAAAACCTGACGCGCTTGCTGTGCAACTTCATTACGGACAGCAGAACCAAAATAATGATGCAAGAATATTTTAGAGAAGAATTCTCACTCTCGAGCGGCGGGACTCAGGGCTCTTGTCTCTCACCAACCCTTTACACGCTCTACACAGCTGACCTGCCACCCCTAATCGTCGGAAGCGTGTACGTCATGTATGCCGACGATGTAACTCAGATCGTCACCTTCCCAGGAAGGTCCACGGCAGGGATGGTGCGACTCACTGCTCGGGCAATAGAGGGTATCTCGGAGTATGAAAATAAATGGAAAATAAAAAAAAATAAAAACGAAATTCGAGGTCATACCCATAGCCAAATTCAAGCCGGCTATGCTCGGCCTCATCATTTCTCGGACGGGCATCATTTTCCACGTGAAGGACAGACTAAATAAAGCCAAAGTCGCCGCAGCCAAATTAAAATGTTTTAAACTGATGCCTGAGAAGATACAAGTTCACCTGTACAAGGCGCTGGTGAGGCCTGTGTTGGAGTACTACAACAACTACAGAGCTTCCAAAACAAGTGTTTGAGATCAGCCAGTGGCCAAAGGCCACCCTACCAGGAGACAGTGGAAACCATCCACCTAAGAAATAAAACAGAGGCCCTTAACGTCAGGTTCCATCGCCTAGGGAAGAAGGTTTGGGACAAGCTCCTGGACGACCCTCACAGCCCAGACCACCTAGGCGGGGAAGACATCAACGGAGGGCGACCCCAAGTCACAATCAAGTGAGTCCATAACGTAATACAGTATAAGATTTTAATAAACTTGTAATTGTAAAATCAATCTAGTCATTGTCTACTAAAGAAACCATTGTGCAACCTCATCCAAAATCCTAGGTCAGCTTAGTTAGCCAACAAACTCTGTAATATATAAAACAAGGGGTGTCGTCCCCCTCTGTTTAACTCATTAAACTTCTTAGCCAACCTTTCCCCTCACGACTATATGTTGTGACTTCTCTATCACTTTTGTCTGGCTGTGCCTTGCCCCAGCATGCCTTCCATCCTTACCCCACCTTAACCTAAAAAAAAAAAAAATCTTGTAAATGCAGCGTTAGGTCGTATTGATGCACAGTTGTTGCCAGTTGGTCAACTAATTGCCGCTCTGCATATATCTAAAAATAAATATCATCTAACTCCTATCTTTCAGGAGCATGAAGTGGAATATTATTACTCCTTATTAGAAGCAACATTAACACACAAGGAAATACTAATACACATTCCACTAAAAACACACACAAAATATTGATGCATGGCATTTGGAACCATTTCCACTGAAAGCGAATGAGTTGATAATTAATTCTGAACAAACAAACTGAACTAATAGCAGTTTCAAATGATTTTTCATTAATTGCTGAGACCAAGCATGAAGTCCTAAATCATTGTAGGTCAACATATTTACATTTGCATGTTTGTCCGGCGTATGCTTTCGCATTCACTCGGGCCGCTGAGGCTATATGTGAATTAGTTATTTTACAAACTCATGCTTCTACAGCTCTACAACAATGTGTATATACTCCAATACAGCATAGGTTAGTGTTTCACGCACATGTCAATAATGTGCAATATTTCATTTTTCCCAAATCAAACCAGTGCGACACTTATATGTCAGCATATAGACAAATATTTAGTTGTAGAAAGTTATCATATAGCACCAGACTATTGTGAAATTAGCAGTAATGCAATCACAACCTTGCCGACTCGCCACCATCTTGCATTTGTCACAAATATTTCTTCTGAACTGGTTCCCAAGCCCTTTCCCTGAAATATAAGTTTCAGTAATCTTCATGTTATTTCTGATAATCTTAAACTCCTACTTATATTAATGAGACACAGTTTCCTGACTTACAGGATTCTCTTCCTTTATATTTATCTTCAGTTATAATCCTACCTGGTTTTATTATACCTACCATTATATTTATCTGTTCCTTAATTGTTATGATAATTTGTTACAGGAAGATTTCTTCTAGGCACACAATAGATTTTAAGAAGACTTTGCAAAAGGAATTGCAAAAGTATGTGCACGGAGAAAAAGTTTAGCTAAAGCACACCTTCTTGTAACAAGGTTAGGAACACATAGGAGTTAAACCGTGAGGTCTCGGTTGGAGGTAGCCGAGCGGTGTAACAGCACCAATTGCATTATATAAATATTTACCCAAATGTATAAAACCAAATTATTCACCAAGTTATTCAACTGTGCCTCAGCTGTTGAAGTTATGCATGGCTGAGGTTGTAGTTCCTTCCGGGGCAGGCTGAGTTCAGCTCATGTTAGCACAACATTATATCTGACGTGTTTCCTTTCTCACTCTCCCGAGGGCAGGCGAGGTCAACCAAGTCATAACATACCTGGCCTGCTCCTCCCTCTTTCTCTCTTGGTTAAGAGAAGCTGGGGAGAGATCAGTCTCATATTTTTTGTTACCCAGAGAACACCTCACTTAAGTGCTCTCCTGTGTACGTAGAGTAAGACATTTCCCCTTGTAGAGAAGGTATAATATATTCTCAACTGAACTAAGTACCTGTGGAACTATAATTTTCTACAATAAAGAAAAAAAACAACAAAGTGTTAACTTTAGCCCTGCAACTTATTAATTTCAAGACTAATATACATATTTGTGTGTGATATATATGTATAAATGGACCAACAAACACTCGAGTTGAAAGTTGAGAACGGAGCACTCGAGTTGAAAGCAGAGCACTTGATTTGAAAGCGGAGAATGAAACAGTTGGAAAATGAAGTGCAGCTCAGACAATTAGACGTTACATAGATAAGTGTCCACGAAAAACAAAATGCATTTCATCCTGCACGAGAATCGGCTCTTGTTACTTCCTCTGACGAGTCTGACGTAGATGAATCATATAAGTCTTTTGAAAATGTAGCCACTGACACCGATTGGCCCGCCGAACGTTGGGTGTCCATATTAGCCCCTAAATTGACTGGGAAAGCGTACAGAGTATTTATCAGTCTTAATAACCAAAAAGACTTCGAGTACGTAAAAATGTGTATTCTTAATGCTTACTCTATTACCCCTCATGGGTACAGACAACGATTCGGCAATTATGTCCAACCGTTGTCCCATACCTTTGTAGAGTTTGCTAATGAAAAAATTAGGTGTTTTCGTAAGTGGATTGAGGCCACTAACACGTTCGATGACCTCGTAAATCTCATCGTGGTGGAAGAATAGAAAGAGAAATTACCATTCAATATTTTAAAGCATGTTGAGGAGCGTGAGTAAAACAATATAATTAAGGCAGCCCAGATAGCTGATGCCTTCTCTCTGCTGGTGGGGTCACTGAATCGCTAAGGGCGTAGCACTTTTCAGTATGTACAGTCATCCTCTGGTGAAAGCCGTGGCTTTAGGGATGGTAACTAAGATGTTTATATGCCAAATACCACTAAAATGTGTTCATATTGTAAGAACCCGGCCATACGATCCAGTTTTGTAAACATCCAAAATGTAAAACTTCTACTACCCCTCCAAACACAACTTCAAAAATTAGGCCAGACGATAAATTTAATAAGCCTGTTGCTAGTGTTAACATATATAACCCCCAACAAGATCTCTTCAAGGACCTCAAGCTCCAAGGTACCATTTCATTGTAAAAAAAATTCTAAAGCCTACCCCATCAATATCCTAAGGGACACAGCAGCTGCCCAAAGCAGTCTGATAAATAGCGCTCTCCCTGGCATATATACTGCTTGTACTGGGGAGAAGATTCTAATAGACACTCACTAATAGAGGGTCTCTCGTCTTGTCATCCATACAATTTGGCTAAGGTTTACCTAAATTGTGATCTTCTAAAAGATAAAATGCAAGTAGATGTCAGAAAACAGTCGCTTCCAATTAAGGGATTACACTTCCTATTAGGCAATGACCTAGCGGGAAAATGGGTAGTTCCTTACGTAAAAGTTGTTGACGCCCCTTTGTCTGAAAGTCCTACCAAGGAGCTAGATCGAACCCAACCTCGCATTTTCCCTGCTTGTACTTTAACTTTGTCCCAAAAGGCTACTACCCCACTATCAACCTTGTCAGCTATTGAAAAACTTTACTCTAAAGCCATCTCTAAAGTTAATTCAATAGAAGCCCAAACTACAGATCCTTCCCTAGCCAAAGTCAGGACGAAAAAGCTATAAATAAAACCACCTTTTTTTCCTATGTTCATGAAGGTATCTTGATGCGGGCATACATACCTCCAGAATTAAAGCAATTGGATTCATGGGCTGAAGTCCATCAAGTTGTTATAACCCAATCTGTTCATCAAACCCTGATGGAACTGGCTCATGATGGATTATCCCTACATCTAGGAATCCTTAAAACCTATAAGGAGTTACTCTTACTCTTTTAATGGCCTGGACTTAAGAGAGATGTTACTGATTTTGTTAAATCATGCCATGTATGTCAAATAGTAGGTAAACCTAATGAAAAAAATCCACCAGCCCCTCTTAAACCAATCCCTGTAGTGACAGAACCTTTCGAGAAAATAGTCATAGACTGTGTTGGCCCCTTGCCTAAAACCAAAAAGGGCAATCAATACTTACTCACTATATTGTGTACCTATACAAGGTATCCTGAAGCTTATCCTTTGAGAAGCATTACATAACAACTATCACCTATGTCCTTACTAAATCTGTTTACATCTGTTGGGATACCAAAAGAAATTCAATCTGACCAAGGCACCAACTTTTCTAGCCATCTGTTCCAATAAGTCTCAAGTGATTTAAACAACACACAAATAACCTCATCGGCATACCACTCCCAAACCCAAGGCAGCCTGGAACGGTTTCACCAAACATTAAAAGCCATGCTAAAAAAATATTGTTCCCAGAAACTCAATTCTGTAAATTATGTTAATACTCCTGACCGGCGGAAATATTCACTACTGGTCCATATCAATCTCATGAAAGCTTATGTTGACAGGAAGCCAGAGGAAGACCCCAGAGGGACAAAATGTAATTCCCAGTGCCATGTGTAATACTAGTTTGGTCCAAGAGTCAGAGACAGTCACTCCCTTTTCTAGAGTATTTGACTTAGATGAAGAGCCCAATCTTCCTCTCCCTCGTGGAAACCCTGAAAACAGCGACATCATCGGTAATCTTGGCTCTCACTTTGACATGTTACCTCAAAGACGGAGGGACGACTTAAAACACTGATGACCTCCCCGGGTTTTGCAGTTTTCTCCAGCATGACGTCCCCGATTCTTTCCCGCTTCCTCTGATAGAAGATCAGATAGACAACATTGGACAAGCTAAATATATTAGTACGATTGACTTGTTAAAAGGTTATTACCAAATAGGATTAACAGAAAGCCAAAACCATTTCTGCCTTTGGTTTATATCAATACACTGTTATGCCATTTGGGATGATTAATGCTCCTGCTACCTTCCAGAGAGTGATCTACTACAGGGGGCAGGATTCATCATCAATCTGGCCAAATCAACATTCGGGAAGGCCACTGTCGTCTACTTGGACATGTAGTTGGCCAGGGACTAGTGCGACCTAGGACTGCAAATGTTGAAGCCATCCAGGGTTTCCCTTCACCTTCCACCAGGAAAGCTCTTATGGGGTTTTTGGTAATGGTTGGCTACTACAGAAGGTTCTTGCAGCAACTTTTCCACCTTCGCTGCCCCCTTAACTAACTTGATTAGTCCCAAAACGCCATTCCTATGGATACCTGAAGGTAAACAGGCTTTTGAACACCTCAAACTGTTCCTATACTCCCAGCCTGTCCTGAGGACTCCTGACCACCCACGACCCTTTACTCTCCAGATTGATGCCAGCGGGGTCGGAGTTGGTACAGTCCTCCTACAAGAAGACCCTACCAGCGACATATTGCACCCTGCAGGCAACTTTTCATCAAAATTCAAATGACATCAACGGGGGTATTCAACCATCGAGAAGGAGGCCTTGTCACTAGTCTTGGCCATACGGAGATTTGAATGTTGCCTCCACCAGAACCCGGAACAAACCGCAGTTTACACTGACCACAACCCATTACCATTCATCTCCACCGTGCAAAATCACAACTAACGTATCCTTTGGTGGGCGCTACAAGTAAAACCATACAATCTCCTCATCCGACATATAAGAGGCAGTGAGAACAATTTGGCAGACACCCTCTCCAGAGAACCTACAGAGGCTTCGGGCTGATCAACGGCGGCTGTCCTCCTTTGTCAAGCCTACGGAGGACTTGGATGGGGGAGAGAGTGTCACATCCCCCCGCCTTGGTCAACGCCATCTAGGGGTCGGTAGCAGCATCATCTTGCCGCCAGGGTCAACGCCATCTGGTGGTCGGCAATTAACAACACTTCCTTGCCGTATCACGACGTTAGAGCAAGAATCGCCAGCCCAATAATATCACTGATACGTCTCCCTAGCCCAGTGGTTCTCAACCTGGGGGCCATGGCCCCCAAGGAAGCCACGGCAAGAATTTAGGAGAGCCAAGACGAGCTGTTATAAATTGTACGTTTCCAAATGATGTTGGGAATCTGAATTAAACAAAACCTGTATTACTTATTTTGACTTGGCAGAAGAGAATTTTCATTCATTTTTTTTGTCATTTTGTTTAATCCTAACGACAATACAATTATAATATTTACATACTCTGGTGCTATTTTTTTTTTTTTTTTTTACGGATTATTTAAGATTTCACAGGTCCAGTCCCTGTCTGTGTGACAGGCGCTGGACCGTGCTGCTGAACTGACTTGTTTAGTACGTGTCCGTGTGTCATCCCTTTGCATGTGGTGATAGGACCGAATGATCTCAGTCTGGCCTGGGATACCCTCACGAAAACAGTGGAGTGTATTGTCTCTGAACCATATATTGTGTTTGAGCTTGACTCAAGCATAATATACGCCGTAATTGGTGTTACTTATTTTGTTTCATAATTCATGTGGTCGCTGCTTTACGTGGGTGAAATATTTGTCCACTTCCTTTATTCATTATTTCCTTATTTATTTGTGCCATTTTTGTTCATACTCATTCTTTACTTATATAATCCTACCATTTTTAGTGCTAAATTGGTATGACTCATTTTTCTTCTCATTCTTCCAAGTTGGGCAGTACTTGTCAAAGGAGGCGTGTTCTTGCTTACAGGAAGTACACTTCAGCTTGCTAGCTTGAGTGTGAATGTTTACCTGTGTGCATGTTTGTGTATAACTGTATGTGTGCTTTAATGTGTGAGTGCATGGGCGTGTTATGTATGTGAATGTGTGTGTGTGTTTGCCATTCTAACTCTTGTCCTATTTATCTGTCCTTCTTTATCATTCATTAGTCTTTATCACTTGTCTGTTTGTCTATTCTGGGGGAAAAATGAAGGAGGCCACGAGGATGTTGAAAATTCCTCAAGGGAGGAATGGAGTGAAAAAGGTTGAGAACCACTGCAGTAGCTTCTACCACAACACTCTAGCCTCTTTCGTGAGCCACCAAGGTGACAAGGGACCTGTATCTCACCCTGAAAAGGAGTTCACTCTCATCTTCTGTCCTGGAATAGTGACTCGCCCTAAGGACCTCTACCTTCCCCGAGTTTCTGCGCTTCAAGTGAATGCCTTAATCATTCCACGTACCATATCGCAGAGATGACTTAAGTTTTTCTCTGGTTACTCTCTGCTCTTGTCCCCCATGTTTTAATTAGTATCTAGTTAGGATATTTGTATGTTAAGTTAGGTCACTGGTGTAGGGTTAGCAGTTAGGATTTGTCTTTATTATTAATTACTAGTGTTATTAAATATTAAACTCCGGCACTGGTGTAGGGCTAGCGGATAAGATTTGTCTTTATAATTAGTCATTATTGTTATTAAATATTAAAAACTCCTGCTTTGTATAATGATCCCTTTTCCCCTGGAACCTTTCTTAAATTACCTTACTTTTGTTACTAGTTGCCCTCTATGGGTGGACCCGACATTAAGTTAAATAGATAACTTGTAACTATATATGTACCTGTATATATATATATATATATATATATATATATATATATATATATATATATATATATATATATATATATATATATATATATATATATATATTCATATATAACGCAAAATTTCACGCCTGCTGAATGAACATTTTAAACTTCCTGAAGTAAAGTTTGACCGTGTTCAAAGCGTCGGGAAACCCAACTCCTCCCGCCCCCGCGACATCATAACAAGATTCTCATCCCCCTCTGACCGTGACAAAGTGTTTTATCATCGCAGTAAACTGAAAGGCACCACTATCTTCGTCAACGAAGACCTCTGCCCAGGAACGACTAAAGCCCGTCTACAGCAAATGGACCAGTTTAAAGAAGATGCCAGGAAACAAGGGAAACACGTGGCGTTCAGTCATAAAACCCTTGTTGTGAGGGATCGAGCAATTGGACACCCGCCCTCTCACCCACCCGCTGTACCAACCCCCCCAAGCCCCTCGAGAACCCCCTCCCCACTGAAGGGGAAGCAGCCACTGTCGCTATCACCTGTGGTGTTCCCCCCCCCCCCCCCCTGCCAGCCAACTCGAGTACTACACGTCTACCCTCTGTGGAAACCAGCAACTCTCAAAACCGAGTGACAGGAGCACCTCCCACTCTATCTAGGAATCACCCTCAAAAGTACCGGTCATCCTAATTCTGTTGGTTGTAGTACTTGTGAGTACGTTACCCCCCTACTATTATAATTTTCATAGATCTTCCTTTTTCACACCTCAGTGACCCTGAGTTTTTACTGTTCCTTAATCAGTATCAATGTTCCCACAATGATGATGCTAGTGCCATTCCCTTAGATGTGCTAGATCGTATGTGTTACACCCCATTTACCCATGGTATCTATACAATACTCCCTCATATCGATCCTGATGCCTTTCTACAAAACTCACTGGGATACACCAACCCAAACTGTAACTATTACTTTCCTGACTCTCCCGAGTTTAGTTCTAGTCTCCTACTACCTCATTCCTTCTCCTTGATTAGCCATAACATCAACAGCATTCCCCTTCATCCAGATACCTTTTTAGATCAGTGTTTATCTTCTATTTCCCAAAAATATGATGTACTTGGGTTCTGTGAGACCAAACTCACTAACGATATTGACCATTTGTATAACATTCCTAATTATAATAGACACTGCGTCAGCACGTGACGACACAGTGGTGGTGTCGCCCTATATGTTGATTTCAAGTACAACACTTCTGTATAAGAGATGATTTAAAGGTTCAGGAGGAGTACATGGAGAGTGTTTTCATTGAATTACGTAACGACACACGAAACATCCTAGTAGGAATAATCTACAAAGGACCCCACACTAAGGTAAGGAATTTTCTTGATAAATTTTTGGGGCTTATTACAATCCTAAGTTCGGAGAGGAAACATTGCTACATTACAGGAGATTTCAACCTTGATCTATTAAAATCAGAAACCGACACCTCAGTATTAGACCTTCTTGCTACCAATCATTCTAAACTCTTCTTCAACACTATAACCAAACCCACTAGAGTAACTGCCACCTCTGCCACAGTGATAGATCATATCTGGACTAACAAGACTCCTAACAATCTTGCAAGTGGAATCACAATATCTCAGATCACTTCCCAATTTTTGCTATGTATGAAACAGCCATAGGACCTGAAAGGTCTAGTAGAGTCTCAATACAATACAGAGACTACTGCATCGACAACATGCTCCTCTTTGAAAACAACTTAATGAATGCTAACTGGGATCTTTTCTATGCCTCCGACAACCCTAACGTGAACAGCTGCAACTTCTCTTGCATCTTCAATGCTTGCTTTGATAAATGCTTCCCTCTCAAGACTAAGTCAGTGAAAACTGTATCCCTTTCCAAACCCTATATCACAAGCGAAATTAAGATAATGATAAAAGAAAAAACACAAATTCCAAAGGAAATTTGCATAAAGACCCACAACTTTCAGCGATGCTTACCGAAGTCTCAGAAATAGTATAACTCAAGAAGTTAGAAATGCTAGACGTAGCTATTATACAAATAAGCTCCAGTCAGCATCAGGCGACAGAAAGAAAACCTGGAATGTCATAAATTCTCTTCAGAACAGGAACACTCAGCCTTCGGCCTCCCACTCAGCTTTTATGATAAATGATTCAGTTGTAACGGAACCCTCCCCCATTGCAAACTACTTCATTGAACATTTTATTAATGTTAGCAAAAATCTTGCAGAGAGCATCCCTGATCACCATGAGGAATGTAGAGTCTACATGCAAAACAGGCAGCAAAATGAGCTGTTTTTATTCCCTGTCACAACAGATGAATTACTGGCCATCATAAAAAATGTCCAAAGATGCAGCAGCAGGCGAATTATGTCTGCTATAGTATGTCTGTAGTAAGTCTACTATAAAAATCACCAATCTGACTCCTCGCCAATGTTGTATGGTTACATTTTCGGTCCAGTAATGTTTTTGTTGTACATAAACGACATAGTCCACGCCAGCACACTCATAAAATACAACTCATTTGCAGACGATAGTAATCTCTATGCCAGCAACTCAGACCTCCCTTCCTTCATGAGAGCTATGAACACTGAATTGACTAAAGTCAGGACCTGGGTAATATGTAATAAACTGACCGTAAACCTTGAGAAAACCAACTACAAGAGCTTTCGCAGAAGGAAAAACTTACCCCCAGACTTGGACCCCCTGTACCTTGGTAATACAGTCCTCAAACGCGAACAAAATATTAAATTACTCTGATTTAGTGTTGATGAGAAACTTAAATGGAGAATCCACATACAAGCCATTCACATTAAAGTCAATAAACACTGCGGTATCATGTATCACACTCGTGAGTCATTCACTCTCACAGCAATGAAAGAAATCTATCATGATCTTGTTTACCAACACCTGATACACTGTCACACACTATGGGGGGCCTCTGGATCTTCAAAAACACAATCTCTGGTTACTGCACAAAAGAGAGTTGTACGCACAGTGACTTACTTGAAAAAAAAAAAACAGATCACACAAACGAAAAATTTGCTATATTGAAAATGTTAATATTCGAAGATATTAACACCTACTGCTGTGCCCTCTTTGTTTACAAATCTATCAATCACTTGCTTGACAATAATTACTTCCAGTTCCGGAATAATCAGAGATACAACAACTTATGGCACCCAGAGCTACTAAGACTACCCCCCATGCGCTCTTCTCAGTCCCAGACCTCCATAAAATATCACAGTGTGAAGGTGTGGAACAACTTACCCCCACCAATCCGAGCAAAGCCTACGCTCCCTTCCCTTAAATCATCTCTTAAAAAAAATCTATTGTCTAATTATTAATATTTCTTGTTACGCCTACTATATTTACAGTACCTGCTTTTATTGTACCATTAAAACCGTTTTATCGGAAATTATAATGTAAATAGATAAGTAATTTCGATTGCATTAAACATAATTGCCAACTAGACTTAATCCCGACAGCTCTGTCCTCTTGTTCAACCTTATTACTGTACGACCCAGGTTGTACTGCTCCCCCATTATACTTATGTTTTTTTTTCGATTCCACTGTAATGTATGTATATATAAATAATTAAAAAATAAACTAAAAAAATAATAAATAAATAAAATAAATAAATATTGAAGTGATAACCGTGGTAACATTAAGAGATGTTCTTATTACCACCATACTATTGTACTATTCCAGAAGATACTAAATGTTACATAATACTTCCTTGAGATAAATGTATAGTTTATATGAGGTGCCTAAAAGACAGCTCAGGTTCTCAACTGGCTCATCCGTGTTAATATTGTTATTGTTATCCACTCATCAAGCTATACAGCGGAGTACCACAGGGAAGTAACCTCTCGCCAACACTCTGCACGATATACACGTCTGACATGCCACCTCCTACCCAAGGAAAATACATAGCCTATGCCGATGACGTTACCCAAATTATCCGACATCCAGGCAAGGCCAAACAGATGATGGTGCGAATAACAGCCCACGCCATAGAGCAAATAATCAATTATGAAAAAAAAGTGGAAAATTCAAACTATTAGACATAAACTGAAGATCATACAATTTGCCAAAACAAACCCATCACCAATCACAGCCAACAATGAACATATACAATACTCCAACGAAGGCAAAATACTGGGTCTCACAATAACGAGAATAGGCATAACAAAACACATAACATATCGCAAAATGCTTGCCAAAATCGCAACTCACAAAACTACGAAGATTCTGCAAAGTAAACACCAACATTCAACTACACCGATTCATAGCACTTGTCCTCTCCCACCTGGAGTACCCACCAATACCACTCAGTAGGATCAGCAGAACCAGTCAACTTAAACATCAACCAGTACAAAACAAAGCTATCCGTAGAGCATCAAAGAACTTCCCTCATACACCACCAAAATACAAAAGTTTCGTGAACTATATATTATTGAACCACTGAACTCACGTACACACAGCCAAGTTCAGAGAGTTTGGAACAAACTTGAATAGTTGGACGACCAAATCTTAACCAAGTAAAAGAAGAAACCACAGCTGGTGGCCCAAGAACCTCCATGCTAATATTGAAAAACAAGACCCACTTTATACGTACAATATATATGAACAAATAACACCACCATCTATCAAACATAAATTAACAAACATTAGCCGCCCTCCCCCCCTCCCCCCCCCCCGCACCGCTAGCCTCCTTTGAGCGAGAGGGCGCGTGCTGTGTTTGGCCACCACCCCAACCAATCACCTCGACTCAGCTAGGTGGCCAGCCCACCTGCTATTACTCCCTACTACTTTACTTCCCGTTTCTATTCTTGCCTTCTCTCTTTTCTCTCCTCTCTCATGGTAAAGTCATTTGCCACTTTATTTCTTTATCATCCTCATCATCATCACTCCGTAGTCTGTACTCACCCCTGAAGATGTGAATTACATGAAAGTGCTTGCGAACTTCATGTTTTCATGTTTCTTATGTGGTTATCAGGATTTACACGGATCATGCGCACCTAGAGGGATTTATTTGCATAATGGATTCTACGTGCCACTTCTTCTGCTTCTCTACAAGATGTCCTGGGCTGTCTCCTTTAATTTCTGAATACTCCTTTTCGATGATCAAGACCCCTAATTTGGAAATACGACTAAAATTCCTTCAGATATGCCTTAGTGAACATGTTATGCCAAAATAAATCCTCCCACAACGTGTCCTGCAGATATCTGACCGCCATTTTTATGAATTCCTGGAAATCATCCTAAAGAAGCACATAGAAATAAAGAAGATTGAAGTGGAGAAAGCTTTTCGTATTGTAAGACAGAAAAAAATAACTTTTAACAGGACTGTACCGAGTGAATGGAAAAAGTTCATGCTGGATTACTGTTTTTATATACTAAGATATACGCGTTCTGATCTTCGAGCAGAGCTAAACCGCAGATTAGCACAGCTTATTAAAGATAGTGATTGGACTAAGGATGCTAATCACAAATTTGTAGTTAAAATCTCCTCTAAACAACTAAACAATGATACCTTGTGTGCCCTTGGTTATGGTTGACGGTGTGGATATAGCCAGAGCATTTTGCATTTTGGAGAAATTCAGTAATTTAATATATGAAGAAGTGAACATGTGTAAAGGTGTTGTGTACGCATCTATGTCAAAGCCTTGTGTTCCAGATTGTCCGGGGAGATTTACCAGAACAATCTAAGCCCTTACGAAAAATAAGGATCTACATGTTACTAAAGCAGATAAAGCTAACACAGTAGTGATTTTAAACAAAGGTGATTATCTATCTAAAATGAATGACATTTTATGTAATGTTGCAACATATTCTAAGCTCATAAATAATCCCCTCAACACAGTTAACACTCAATTAAAAAAAAACAGGTAAAGAGGTTGGGTCCTTACCTTATGACCTGAATAATGTGGACATCTGTTATCCCTAAAGACTTGATCTCACTCTTCTTTACTGTATATATTAGCCTTTTCAGTAGTTACTTCTTATTCTGTACTCCCCCTTGAAGATGTGAATTACACGAAAGCGCTTGGGAACTTCGTGCTTTCTTGTTTCCTTTGTGGTTATCAGCATATACATGGATCACGCGCACCAACAGAGATTTGGAAATTAAAAGGAAAGTAATAATTTATGCACAAACTAATTCCTTATATTTTTTCTTCTAATTTTGTTAAAAGGATTGGCGTATATAGTCCATTAAACGAGGGCTGGAAGAAAATGAGTTATATAAGTGCTTCATCAGTGCAACCCCACCACGTAGTAAATGCCGTGAAACTCATGGTCATGTTCAGGCTAATGATCACAAATGCTAGCAGATGAGCCGACAGTCGAGGTTCAGGATACCGGTAAATTAGTTACAGAACTTTGATTGTTCCCCCTCACACGTGTAATTAGTTTCAACGCCAGACTTCTATATGCGATACAGAACTTTTTAGAGAGTCAGCACAGGAAACTTGAGCCGTGAGAGACAGATGGCAGAAGTATGTTGGGGTAAAACTAATTTGTGGACCCAGATGCCGATCCCATAAGTAAAACAGTGGATTTATTTAATTTGGGTTAAGTTAGTTAGTATTGGTTAAATTATGTTAAATTAGATTTGGTGAGTCTAAATCAGGATAGGCCAGGTTAGAAGTAAGTTATGTTTTAGATAGATTATATTATCTTTGGATAAGTTAGGTTTAGATAGGTTAGGTGTCGTTTCTCGAGAAGTGTAGTGAGTCCGAGATTGTGTGGTGGAGGATGTGCAGTTGTAAATAATCGTCGTATTGTGTTATCTTGGAGGTAGACTAGTCTCCGCGTGAAGGCGAACACACGAAATTTCCTCCGACCGCCCTGTACACTTGTACAGTATTCCGTGGTTAAACAAACGGATCTTGCCATTTTATCATGATTCTTTCGCGCGCGTGTGTGTGTGTATGTGTGTGTGTGTACACAATATATCGTGTTTAAAATATACTGGAAAATATAAGGTAAAATATAACAGTAGTTACTGTCCTCGAGGAATATTATTATATAAAATACTATATAACCACTTACCATACAAACACCATAGCGAAAAACACTGAAGACCCATTGGTGAAATATCAGTATGTCTGTGTATAACTTGGAACAGAGAACATCAGTAAACTTGTTCATAACTTGGTTCAACAAGTCTGTGAATAACTTGGAACAGACATCATCAGGAAGTTTGTGAATGACTTGGTACAGACAACATCTGCAAGTCTGTGTATAAATTGACACACCCTCCTACACTTCCACTTGCTACAGTCAGCATTGTCAATCCTAGTCTCCGAGAGTCGTGAACCACAGGAGTATGAACCAGCGTCCGAATCATTCACTCCTCCAGTTTATAGGATGTTTTACCCAGATATGGACTCTCAAACATGTATAATATAGTTCTTTTACATTATTGTTATTGAGTATATGTCCTGAATGTGGTAGATTCACTAACCAAATATCTATGTTTTCTGTTATCAGTCCTAATCTCCGAGAGTTGTGAACCATGGGAGTATGATGAACCCATGTCCGAAGCATTCACAGGTGACGTATAGTTGGGGACCGGGGACCGGAGTGAGGAGGGTCAAATTCAAATTCAAAACATTTATTGACAATTACATCAAAAGGAGCTGGTTAGCATGCTAACTAGCACGCCCAAAACTAGTCTTAACAGGAGTTCTTTAATATTCTACTAATCATAAATCAGATATGTATACAACAAATAGATATGCATAAAATCTACATTCTTATGTTAAACTTACAGAATTTTTTCATAATATTCTTAACCATATTATTGTTTATTAAATAACAAACCATCTCTGTAATATCAGTAATACCATCACCCCTAAATTCTGATAAACAGTTACATTCCATAATGTAATGATATAATGTATGAGACTTTACATAGCCACACGGTTTATAAGGAATGCCATCAGTTCCTTCAATGTATTGCCAATAATATTTGTATCCAAAGCGTAACCTCATCACAAATGTATCATACTTAACCGAAGCCTTACCATAAGTAGAACTTGTAGAATTCAAAACTCAAACATAATGTTTCAAACTACTACTGCCGTTGTTCAAAATTTTCCGAATATTGTCCATTTCCCATTGCTGTCGGATTTTTACCATTCCAGATTTTATTCTTTTAATACCCAAAATACAATCAGATTCTACAATTTCTTTGTCACACCCTTGCTTAGCGAAATCATCAGCAACCTCATTCATATAAATACCACAATGGGATGGAATCCACATAAGACTAACATCATATCCAAGTGATTTTTGGTCCTGAATACACTTCTTACATTTTAAAACTAAATCATCATCAAGAGGCACTTTAGAATTTAGAGCAAATAGAGCACTTTGACTGTCAACAAGCCCCAAAACTGTCTTTTTCCTCACAAAGGCATTCTTAAGTCCCACATATATAGCATAAAGTTCAGCAGTGGTGCTGGAACTTCTATCCCCAATTCTCTTGGATATTCTTTCTTCAACACTAATACCATATTCAAAAAATTCCCTAATAACAATGCCACATCCTGCCCGATTCCCATTAACTGAACCATCACAGTACATATGAATAACATTTTCCTTATGGTACTCAGATATTTTCTCAAGGAATATTTGCCGTAACTCAAAAGGATTACATTCTTTTTTTTTTAAACTCTGGCTGATCAATTCTCACAGATACACTCTCCATAAACCAAGGTTTCAAATAAACTTTGTTTGGCAAAGTTACACACAAATCTACAATGTTATATTCACACAACACCTGCAAAGTTTTTTGGTATAAGTATTCATCTTAAAATTACTAGAAATTGCATAAGTAAATTTATCAACAGCAGGCTTCAGATACCCATCACCACGCCTAATAAGCCTTAGAGTTGAAATGACAATCAACTCCTTAATTCTGTGTATTATGCTCGGGACATTTAGCTCCATCCTCATAATCTCTATTCTTGTTGTCCTTGGACAACCAAGCACAATCCTCAGTGCTTCATTCTGAATAAGCTCTAATGGCCTTAGATCTTTTCCTGAGTAAGAAGCTAAAACTGGAGCTGAATAATCAATGATACTCCTAGCTTTACTTAAGTACATAGATCTTAAAACTGGTATACCAGCACCATTTGCTCTATTTGACAAAACTTTCAGAGGTTTTAGCCTCGCTATACATATATTTTTGACATAAGTAATTTGATATTTAACATTATTATTTATACCCACAAACATTCCCAGATATTTGTAACTGGATACTTATTGCAATTTTATTCCATTTAGCCAATATACTTTTCCATTTACTGCCCTTGACTGAAGTTTGGTTTTATTTTCATTAATGACCAGTCCCATGGAGAGACAAAGATACTGCAGCTGATCAATGACCCTAGACATATCTTCCTCATTCTTACATTGGATCAGAATATCATCAGCATAAATGATTACTTGGGACTCGCCCTGGCATTTGACCCTTGCTCTTCTGTCCATAAGAATATTAAAAAGCATGGGGTTAAGAACGCCACCTTGTGGGGTACCCAACCCTAGACTTTTTTCTTCCGATTCATGACCTTGAAACCAGACACTCGCTTTTCTGTTAGTTAAGTAATCTGTAATGCACATCAATAATTTCCCTTTTATACCTTTACGTACAAGACCTTCTAAGATCACTTCCTTATTTGCCTTATCAAAGGCACTTTTAAGGTCTACAAACAGTCTACAGTTGACATTAGCATTACTAAGACATTTAATCACACAATCTGTAGTGCTTTTACCCTTTAAAAATCCAAACAAATTACTAGACAAGAGACCATCAATTTTATACATTAATCGATTTAATACCATTCGCTCCATCATTTTAGATAGACAAGATGTTAAGGATATGGGACTATAATCGCTATCACCCTTAGGCACAGGAACAATGAGTGCCATTTTCAATTTCACTGGCAGTCTTCCATTTTCATATGATAAATTAAAGAGATCTAGAATTGGGTTGTCCTCCATACTTATAAGATAATTGATAACATCATAAGTTAGACCATCCCAGCCAGGAGCACTAGACTTCCCTTTCTTTACAGCATTCAGAATTTCATCCTTAATAAAAGGAACACAGGTTTCCTCACTTAGAGTACTTTGGATATTCACCAACCTTCGCCTCATAGATCTTTAATTCCTCAAGCAAATCTGAACATTACTTAGGAGACACTCATAATTAGATGCATACGCCCACTTATTCATTAGTTCATTAGCTTTGGCATTTTAATTGGGATGAACATTAAATTTCGTCTTGACTCCTCTTACCCTATTCACACCATCCCAAACCTGATTCAGAGATTTTGATTGAGCAATCTCTCTCAAAAAAACACCCCAATACATACTTCTGGCTTTCTGATTTACCTCTGTTGTACACTCTGCCACTTCAATAAGAGTTTCCCAGGTTTTTTCATTGCTAGGATCTTTACTCCACTTACTATGACATTTCCTCAGTAGCTTATTCCACCCCTTTACAATCTTATCATTATAATATCTAGGCTTAGGTTTTGTGGTATTTCCATACTATTCCCTTGGCTTATTCAAAATGAAATCAATCACTCATAACAGATCATCACAAAATATGTTTTCATTTTTAATTCCAAGCTTTTTGTACTCTTTATACCACTCGCCGACTTTTGCTACAAATTCACTATGTTGGCCTACTGTTATTGTATACCTTTTTCTATTGTTAACATAATTTTTTTTTTCAAATGAAGCTTCACTTTAATTGCAAAGTGATCACTCAAAGGCGTATCCACAATATCCAAATTTGCATGCACATTTAACATATTAAAAAGTATTGCATAATCAAGTCTACCCCCTTTAACATGTGTCGGCTCACCAGCTGCAAGGACCCTAGCATCTTCTATAGAGTCTAAGGTATTTTTCAGAACAATTCCATTGTAATTTTGAGAACCTCTACTGCCAAGATTGATGTGCCTAGCGTTCAAATCACCAATTAGTAAACAATCATTAGCAAAAATAATGTCCGGCAGATCATCAATTGTCAATGAATCAGCATGCACATAAGCATTAATAATGAACAGTGTAGTATCTTGAAGCGTAATACTAACACAAATACTCGGTACCGTTTATTTTTAGAGCAGAATGAAATGATGCTGGAATATCATCTTTGATATAAGTCGTCAAACCTCTACAATTTACAGTCAAATCAGCTGGCAATTCAAAACTTTGATAACCTCTTAGTTGCAAAGATATTCCGTGTGTCCCAACCTCTTGCAAAGCTATGACATCAATACTACTAGAATGAACATATGCATGAAGACCCGTTAACCTTTTTTTCAAACTATTACCATTCCAGGAAATTAAGCTGACATTATGATACATTAGAATAAATTTTCCCTCTCACATTCTTCACCGAAATAAGAACATTCTTTTTAACGTCGTCCCTTGGTTTTTCCATAAATTCCAAAACAGTCAAGAATGTTCGTCAGGTCAACAAGCATTTCCTTGTTTACTACATTCTCTTTAGAAACCGAACCAACTCTATTTCCTAACTGACTATGATTACTATTTTGCTCTAGATTGCTATCCGCAATATTTGATTCCATCTCTACTAATGTTTCATTTTCTTTATTATCTTTATCTTTATTATCTTTATTAACAAGAGCAACATCACTATATGGCATAAGATTCACCAAGCATTTCTTGATATCCAATACAGCTTGTTTGAGCTCATCAATCTCCTTACGGAGTTATACTAGAATGTTAGGGGCTGTAAGGTTATTGCCCCCGTTTCCTATGTCCTTCTGTGCTGCTGCATTTCGTATTTCCATAAGCTTTTCCCACACATTTACAGCACTTCGTGTCCCTGCAACATCGCTCCTTACAGTGTCACCTTTATCCTCTTGATTAGTGGACTGAGGTCGTGATTGCAATTGCTGAACTTTCGGTTTTTTTAGGACACACCCACGAGCTGGCATTGTGAGCCCCCTCCACAATTACAGCATTTTGGTGTAATTTTCTCCTTTGCCTTAATTTTATCTCCACATAGCTTAGATTCATGCATTTTTCTACAGAATCTACACCGAAAATCATTATGGCATTTCCACGCCATGTGCCCCCACTTGCAACACTTATAGCATATTACTGGAGATTCTTTGTAGACAGCAACCCGTTTATATCCCACACAACTCACAAAGACCTTCTCTGGCGCTGGACCTGTGATTAGCGCAATTAGCTGCGGCTTTGGAACTAGTTCTCCATCAATTTTAATTACAAGTCTCTTGGCCCCAAAAAATCTGTCGTCAGCCAACACATCCTCGGGGTCAAGATAAACAGGATAATCAAAAAGAATGATCTTCGTACATTTCCCAATGGACTCCACAGGCTTTTCCATCACTACATTCTCAAAACCTTCTATAGTTAGATCTCTAACTAATTCCTCATCATTCACAGTAATATAAGGAATATGTTTACCTTCTTTAAAGAGCACTTGATACCCTTGATGGCGCTTAGCGAGTCTAACTGACCACTTTACCTTATCATGAAAATCCATGCCATTGTTTTTGAGGAAGTAAAGACGTGGCCTCCTTGAAGAGTTGCTGCCATCTAAACCATCAATGGGGCTTACACTTGTTGTACTGATCATGGTTGAAGAATGACTCACACAATCAATTTTCTTTCGCTTATCCATCAAGTGGGAAATATTATCTTCACTGCTTGTACCATCTCTATTCCTCCTTTTATTCTTCTTTTTGTTATTAACAACTTTAAACGGCTCTTGTTCTTTACATTCACTGCTGGTGGACAGCTCCAAATCCGACAACAGTCCTCCAGCAGTACCCTGGGCTACATTGCTGTGTCTGCTGTATCCACCACTCGATTCAGTCATTCTAGTAAGCGACCTGCTGGTTGAAGCTCTTCCGTCAGCCATGACAGTACGTGTCCAGCCAGGGAAGTGTAGGAGAGCGACCAGCACGTCCGACCAGAACGGCCAGCATTCAGGAAGTCTGTGAGGAGGGTGACGGGCTTGTGGCAAAGGGGGGGGGGGGGGTAGGAGTGACAGGTGGCAACAGGGATGGGAGAGGGACAAAGAATATTGTCTCCAGCTTCAACCCAGCATTTATTAAGCAAACTATTAATACGTAATAAAGAGAATAATGTGGTAATGGAAATTAGTAATTCTTTGCCTATTACTGATGTGGTTAATTACTATATATTCGTATATTACTGACCAAATGTTGTGAGACAATAAATAAGCCAAAATAATACTACGCTACCCCCCCCCCCCCCTTTACACTCTCCTCCATAAGCCTTGCTCTGTTCCTCCAAGTCTTTCCCTCCCCCACAGAAATGTTAGGAACTGTCACCAGCCCGAGGGGTGTAAAACATATTTTTCTTTTCAGATGGGTTGACTCTTCTCACACAATGATTAACAGATGCATTTGATTACGGCTGTAAGCAATGTAATAATAATGTAGTGTACCAATACAGTAATCCGAAATTACCAAGCACGTATAAAATAACACACAACTATGATTGCTGAGCAGTTCAACATTGTGAGAGGATATTTTTATTATTACTGTTTATAAAAATACGAAACACAGCTTCAGTGGTGTATATATTTTGTCTACTGGACGATAATACTCTTATGAGAAAATGTGGTGTCAGCAGGAACATAAGAAATTACGAACATAAGAATGAAGGAAACTGCAGGGGGCTAATTGGCCCATACTGCGCAGTCCCATTTACACCCAACCCCAATCGCTCATATATCCATCCAACCTATGTTTGAAGCTATCCAGCGTATTCGAGTTCATGATAATGTTTGGTAACTTGTTCCACTCGTCCACTAATATATTTCCAAACCAATGTTGACCTATTTCGACCCTAATCTAAATTTGTCTAATTTTAAACCATTGCTACGAGTCCGCTCCTGGTTGGATAGTTTGAGTACCTGTGTAATGTCAACTTTGTTTAGCCCTGACTTCCATTTATACACCCAGATCATATCGCCCCTCCTTTACGTCTCTCGAGTCAGTGCAAATTAAGATGCTTTAACCTGTCTCAGTACTCAAGGTTCCTAATGCCCGGGATTATTCTTATCACTCTCCTCTGAATTCTTTCTAGGGATTTTATATCCATTCTGTCACAGAGAGCACCCAACCTTCATAGCGAGCAGAAGTGCCACGCGTCGCTCCCTGCTCAGTTCAAATCGCTGACCGTTACGACTGTCTGCCTTGTTTTTCGCGTTGGGTCCGTTCTGACTGCTTTATCATGTAGCTGTACATGGATATCATTATTCTTGTACACTGCGCTTCTTCCCTATCCTATCCTTTCGCCTAGAGTCCCTGCTGTTTGGTAACGACGCGAACCCTGCGGGCAGAGCCTCAAGGGGGGCTCTCAGAGGGCTGCTGAATCGAGACAGTAAGGGTGGCAACATTTTCTGTTAGGGATTCGACAGTGCTTCATAACCTGTCACTGCTAGGTGTCAGGGCTTGGCTAGGCCCCCGCCAGGGGATTGTCTGTTCACCCTACCCCTAGACCCGTCTTTACTCGCCCAGCAAGCGGACAGAAGGAGCGGCATCCATGGGGTTTAGCTGAGGTGGACAGATTAGGTAGAATTTTCATTGATTCATTCATGTATGTTACTGACCATGGCCAAAGTGAGAGTGAAGATCTCCGGAACCCCGACCCAGGGGTCTCGGATAGGGCTAAAAAGGCTATTGAGCGAGCTGAGGGTGAGAATAAATAGACTTGTGGATCTGAGAGATGGTTACATCATCCTAACAGAAACAGATGAAGATGCTGATAAACTACTTAAGTCTAGTGCCATGAACAAAATGAAAACTAATGGTTACGAGGTCATTGTCCCACGGGAATACGGCGCCAAACTCACCCTTGTATGTAAGAAGTTAGACAAAGATGTAGTAGAAAATAACGCAGAAGAAATTAGAGATGAAATACAAAAGCAAAACAATGTCAAGGTTGTGGAGGTGTATCCTATGTATGCCCATAATATAATCAATGTTCGCTTTGCAGACACAACGGATGCAAAAAGAATGAAGGAGAAAGGGCTCTATGCATATGGCACTTCCATCTCATCCCACCAAATAGAATATGAAAAGTATACGCCCATCCAACAATGTATGAAATGCTATAAATACAATGACCACATTGTTAGGTTCTGAATAATAAGTTCTATATACAGGAGAGAACACAAACACCTGTATAGTTTTGTAGGTTCGGTTTACTGGATAAGAGTATGTACACAAAGGAGAGCAGCACTCTCTCTTGACTAGGCTCCCGGTCAACTGCTATAGGCGACGTATGGCAAGTGATACATTAGCAGCTTCCATACGTCGCCAGGCACATTAATTAAGCGTGTGGGATATGGTAATAACATTGCCACACGCTGCTAGCTAGGCTGAATAAATAATACATAAATGGAGCACATACATAATATACATACATGATATATAATCCAGCATACATAATATACATACACCTCCCTTCCCCCTATACGCTCATAGCAAAGTCTTGAGCGGACCTTTTCTTTTGGATCCGTTCTGAGCGTCGAGGGACTTCATCACTGGGAAGGGTATGGGACTCAACACTGGTGGCGGGGCCAGCAGAAGGCATTGTTACGGGTCGGAGAAAACGGCGGTTCCTCCACCACACACGACCACTGGGAAACCGCACCTGGTAGTCCCGTGACCTGCCGAGACCCATGACTACGCCTACTTTGTCCCAACGTAGGGAGGTCGGGTCCTGAACACGGACTTGGGTGCCGACACTCAACCTGGGGAGAGAACGGGCGTGGTCATTGTAGCGGGCGACGACGTCCTGAACACGTTCGGCGGCTCGGCGATCACAATCCTCTGTCTTGGCCTGCCACTCCTTGGAGAAGGATTGAGGGTGAGCAGGGACACAAGAACGAAGGGGGCGTCCATACAAAACCTGGGCAGGGGAGCGTCCGGTGTAGTTAGGTGTGTTGCGGAGTTCAAGAAGACCCCTGTCGAAGGCCTCGCAGTCAATGTTCCCAGAAGGGGCCACCTTAAGGATGAGGTGCTTCAGGGATTTGACAGCAGCCTCAGCGTGGCCGTTGGACTGCGGGTAATGGGGCGATGACAACACATGCCGGACTCCCCATCGGTCGAGGAACACAGCAAAGTCCCGGCTTGTGAACTGAGGCCCTCCGTCGGTTCGCAGGCGTACAGGAACGCCCACGTCACGGAAGTAGTGGCGGAACTTGCTGATGGTGGCGGCAGACGTCGTGTCATTACCGCACTTGATGACAACCGGCCAACCAGAGAGACGGTCGACGATAACGAGGAAGGACTTTCCTGACACACAGAAAAAGTCGGCCGACACAGACTCAAAGGGGCGGGTGGGGTTGTCGTCACTCATAAAGGATTCCTGCTGCTGGCTGGGTTGTAATACGCGGCGGGGCTTACACACCCGGACAGCATTGGAGATGTCGGGGTCGATGCCAGGCCGGAACACAGTCTGTCTTGCACGCCGTTTGGTGGCCTCGGCTCCACAGTGACTGTCGTGGAGGCGAGCCAAGGCGTGGAGACTTGAAGCAGCAGGGACAACTACCGAAGGAGAGGTGTCACTGGCCAGAGGTAGGGGCAGGGCGGCAGCAGGGTAGTTGCTGCTCCCTTCGTGCACCCTGTTGGCGTGTTTTACCTCGAGAATCGGTGTTGGGAAGTCCTGGGAGATGATGGCCAACTCTTGGCAATGTCTGTAGGACAGCAAAGGAGTCGGGACGCCATTATGCACATCAATCCAGGCTTGACACGACCTGTTGCCAAAGGTGACGTGTGCATAGAGTGAACCTAGAGCCGGGGTCATCTGTGAACCATCTGCCATAAAGCGGAGATCCTTGGGGGGCGGTCCTAGATCACTTGGAGAGAGCCCCAAGCATTGCAAATGCTGGGGACCGATGACTGTAGCATCAGCGCCGGTGTCGGGCAACATCTGAAGGCGGGATGACGCACCGCCGTAGGTCACGATGACGCTGATGTACTGGGGGACTTTGGTCCTGGGACGCTGGGGGGAGCACACATTCCTAATGTGGCTCGAGCGTTGTCAGGAGTCGTCGTACCTCTGATTGGAAGACTGTGGGCGGCCCTCTCTGGTGGAGGGGGGCTGAAGCTTCCGCCGACGCAGTCCCTTGCGTATGTTGGAAGGCAACACTTGTCATAGTGGCCCAGACGACCACACACATTGCACTGGACGCGTTTGGCTGGGCACCGTACTGTGAGTGACCAGTGGCCCTTACGGTCACAACTGTTGCAGGTAGACTGAGCAGCTGGACACACCTGTGTTCCGTGCTGCTTACCACAGTTGTTGCAAAATAAACCGGGCGTGGACGTGGTGGGCGAAGGCGTAGGAACAAACTTCTTGTCCTTCTTGTACCGGGACACAGCGCGTACAGCTGTAGGGGGAGCACGGATGGCAGAGGTGGCACACCTGGCAGCCTCATAGGAGCGACATATCGTCAACACATCCTTAAGAGAAGAGGAAGAGTCGAGGGAGGTGAGGCGTTGGACAAGTTCCTCGTCCTTAACACCCATCAGGATCACCTGCTTCAACTGGGTCTCCTCGCACTGCTGGTGGTGGCCTGGACATATATCTACCTCTTCCGAGGCTCTCTTAAGACGCACGTAAAAGGCATCAAAAGACTCACCCTCCATCTGTCTGCAGCTAAACAATTCCCTCCTGCGCAGAGCTTCATTCTGCTGTCCTTTGATGTGCCGTTGTAGAACGTCCAGTACCTCCTCTACAGACAGCAAAGAGGTTGGGGGTACCTGCAACGTATGTTCCAAGACACGCTGAATTTCCAAGGACAGGCACATACGCAGCTGGATGAGTTGTTTAGGCTGTGACAAACTCTGGAGATCCACCATTGTAGAATAGTCAGTCCACCGTCGCCGCCATTCACGAAAAGTCTGGAAAGTCTCATCAGGCTTCAAGATGGGCGGCGTTTGAGCTGCTGCTTTAGGTGGGGCTGGGGGGTGTGAAGGAAGCATGGATGAGGTATCTGAACCAGTCAGTACCGAGGCAGTGTTAGAGCCAGGGGCTTGGTTAACAGTGAGGCGAGATATCAAGGCTTCAAACCGTTCACTGTCTTCCAATCTCCGTTGGTTGTCTCGTTCTGCCTCTGCTTGCCTTCTGTGCTCATCCGCCAAACGTCTGTGGGCTTCATCCTCGCGTTTCTCATCTCTCATAAACTTCAGTAAAGCAATTATCTCTGGAGACAACGCTGAATATTGAGGTGAGGGACTGCGCGATGTGGGGGCTGGAGCGTCGTGGCCGGCCTGGTCATCAATCTCTGCGGGGCTATCACCCGCCTGAGTCATCCAGACGCTGGGTCCACGGCTACGTAAGGCGTGAGACATAACTACTTCCTCTGTGTACTATGTCTTAAATCAGTGTTGACCGGTCAGCCCGTCGTATCAACAAGATTTCAGACAAAAAATTAATTAAATACACAGATAAGTAGGTTATATATATAAAATATATATAAGGAAGCCGCGCGGTCAGCGAGTGTTAGTACAGTACATGTACGTGTGCGAGTGAGTGTGTGTCCTGGGCGGGTAGAGCGTCTCGCCCCAGCTGTGAGGGGGGGGTGGAGGCGGCGCTGTGAGGGGGGTGGAGGGAGAGGCGCGGCGACTCCCAGTCAGTCTAGTTACCCTCAGGACGCGGTCAGAGACGGGTGCACTGAACTTTACTCCTTACAAATGCCCAGAACGTGCCGTATACCTTGGGAATCCTTTAGAACAAGGTCACACATGAATGGCACGAACACACAATGCACTAAACACTTCACAGAAAATCACTGACACTGCTCAAAGTTGCTAAATTCTTCGAGGAGAGGTGACGCGCGCGAAAGTTGACCCAAGGCTTGACCCAAGACGGGAGGGGACCCTAGCCGGCTTTCCACAAACTTTGCGCTATCACTCGTAATTATCCAGTAAGATCGGATCACTGCGCCATGTTAGGTTCTGAATAATAAGTTCTATATACAGGAGAGAACACAAACACCTGTATAGTTTTGTAGGTTCGGTTTACTGGATAAGAGTATGTACACAAAGGAGAGCAGCACTCTCTCTTGACTAGGCTCCCGGTCAACTGCTATAGGCGACGTATGGCAAGTGATACATTAGCAGCTTCCATACGTCGCCAGGTACATTAATTAAGCGTGTGGGATATGGTAATAACATTGCCACACGCTGCTAGCTAGGCTGAATAAATAATACATAAATGGAGCACATGCATAATATACATACATGATATATAATCCAGCATACATAATATACATACACACATGACCAAGAACTGCCCCATGCAAGGGGTCATATGCTCTGAGTGTTCATCTGATCAGAACTTCTACAAAGACTGCCGTAGCACCATAAAAAAGTGTGTCGTCTGCGAGGGTGACCACAGGACCTTCTCTGCCACCTGCCTGGTCAGGAAACAGGTACTTCAAGAAACAGAGAAGAAACTGACCGAAATAACCAAACAAAAAGAAACCAGGGAAATTTCTAACACCATGGAAAGGACCACTCAGTCGACGATCATGGCTTACAGCCAAATCCTAAAAGACGCTCTAAAAGAAACTCAAGCAGACTTCTAAGAGCTCAACAATGTCAGCGAGACCATGGAAGTCCTGCAATCAGAGATAAGAACCATCAAGGACTCAATAAAACAGGCAGTTACTGAGTCACTGGGCGCCATGAGGGACTCAGTGGCCGAGAGCATCAGGAGCGTCTCCTCTCCACAGCTGGACGAGTCCAAAGCCACCACTATATACTTGTCTTACCTGCATGCCCGTCACATGAACATGGTTCATCCAGGTTCATTCTCGAAACACCTCAACGAGACACTAACCAGGAACAACATTGCACCTGTTGAAATAAGCGACAAAGTCCCTTCAAAAGAAATCCTTAAGGCAGTAACCCACTCAACGACTTATCGACGACCTCAACCCACGCCAGAAATAGACCATGACCTCCTTGACTTAGGCAAAAGTCAGTATAACCGCAATCCCGACGTGGCCAGTCAGTCCCCCCTGGGATCACAGCTCCAACGACACCGTAAATGCCCGCGATCCCATTACATGCACTCCCAGCGACGACAGTGACCATCGGACTGCAACCACAGTCAATGGTTGCGACCAGATGATGACGACTCACTCCACAGAGGAACAAGACCCTCGAGCTGCAGCGTCAGTTGATTACTACGACACGCAGGCCCAGGACCTGAACACCTTCCTGTACACGGGTGACGAGAAGTTCGAGGGCCCGCCATTGACTGACAAGCAGATATCCGAAGGTTCTGCTAAGAAGTTCCGTCCCCCTAGAAATGGCAGAAGCCGAGCAAACACTCCAAGCGACGCCCCAAGCTACAGTCTCCGAAATGGCAGTCGTTAGCAGGATAAAAATTGTCCAACATAATGTCCTACACTGGTCCCTTAATAGACGTAATGAACTGTCTAACTTATACTATCAATTAGACCCAGACATCATTCAGTTAAACAGTACGGGCATAAAGGACGAAAGTAAGCTGAAAATTTTTGGCTACACTGTATACCAGAGGAACATGACGGGTGAGCTGAACGATGGTGTCGCTGTGTCCGTCAGGTCACGTCTGAGTCACAGAGTGTTGCCAGACTTCGAGGATTCAGTTCTGGGAGTGCAGGTGGAGACAGCTAGGGGATCTGTTATCATATGCACAATGTACCTACCTCCCAGACGTCCTTACTTACCCGAACAAGACCTAAACCAGTTGCTACGCCACAGAAAACCAACATACATCATAGGGGACTTAAATGTGCGCCACGCCATACTAGGACACGGTAATGAGAACAACGTCGGTGTGGCGTTGTATGACAACATCAGAAGGGGAAAACTGCAACACCTCGGGCCAGATTTCCCGACATTGATCAGACGTGCCAGTGCCACAACACCCGACATAATCCTCTCTAACAACGAGGCCGTCCTGAACAGGCACGTTACCGCCGGACCCATCAGTATCAGCGATCACCTGCCAGTCGTCGTGACGCTCTCATCCAATCCCATTATGATCCCCGCCAACATCAGGTCAAACCTCAAACGGGAGAGACTCGGACTCCTTCAAGGAGTCTCTCAGTCTCAAGCAGGGGAGAAACCTGGAAGAAGCCAGCCCCAATGACATCGACGACGCGGTCGAACAATGGTATAAGGATGTGAAGACGGAGATGGACAACAGCATCCCGACCACCAGTTACAGGAACATTCCCCATCCTCACACTAGTCACCAGCTGAGGCAGCTCAGTGTCCAGTACGCTCACGTGAGACAGCTAGCCAGTATCCGCGGGTGGACGCAGGACCTGAGAGACCGGTACCGAGAGCTACAGACGGACATCCAGCACGAGAGCAAACGTCTACATGAACAAAAGTGGGCCGCCTTAGTGTGGGAGGCCGCCAACAATTACCGCGAATCTGCTGCGTTCTGGAAAGGGATCAAGCGACTGATGGGTTCCACCTCTAGCACGGTCCCTTACCTGCTCGACCAAAACAACGTAAAAATATTCGAGGAAGAAAACCAAGAACAACTACATCGGCGATATTTACGAAAGATCTTTACCATTAGTGAACAGGAGAACGAGGGCTTCGACAGGGAGTTTGAGGAGGACATTTTAGGTCAGTTGCAGGACCATCAGCATCTGCTGCAGCCGCTCCCACGGACTGACTTCACCAGACTGGTGGACGGAAGCTACCTGACGGAACGCATAGTTCCTGCAGATGTGTCAGCCGTCATAAAAGGGTTTAAAAACAAACCACCTGGTCAAAGTCACATTAACAAGAAGATCCTTGCTCAACTCCCCGACAACATGATAGAGAGGCTTGCTCATATATGCACTCATATATGCAACGCCTGCCTCGCCTCTGGATACTTCCCTAAGATGTTCAAAATCGCCGTTATTCGCCTCATACCAAAAGAAGGGAAGCCTCCAAACAAAGTCGAAAACTTTCGACCAATATCACTGCTAGAGGTACCTGCCAAAATCTTCGCAAAAATAGTCAACAAGCGATTGCGGATGTATCTGGAGGACGAAGACGTGCATAATCCCCGCCAGTTCGGCTTCGGCCAGTACCGAGGCACATCCACCGCCATAGCTCAGGCCTACGAGCAGATCCCCAATGCTATGACTGGCCGCCTACAGTGCAATATAGTACTGAGGGACGTCAGCAAGGATTGGCATAAGTAATGAAAAACTTACGAACATCTGTGATAGCGAAAGAGCTAAAAGGCAGTTTTTTTTACTCTTGTATCAGATATAAATCATAATGCTATTGCAAATATGCATCACAAAACCTATTCTCACTTACGAGCAGAACATCGCTAGTCTGTTGCTCTCTAATTGTTAATAATTTATCGATTCGAATGAAAATATAAAATAACTAAATTTCACACGCTTCCTGCAAACAAGGGGCGCCTCACCGATCAACACAGTGCTGCGAGGCTTGGCGTCGATCGGCAGTTTATTGGCGAGAGGTTAGACTATTAGTCAAGATTGGTCTTCTCTGATGAGAAGAACCTTTGCTTTGACCATTCATCGCCAGATACATTTGTGGAGGCTGAATAACAAGAGGCATGTTAAAATGCCCTTCGTTATGGTCATACTGAAACCAAGGCTAAATATACATGAACGCTGTTTATCTATTAATCATCCTTAAAGATAAGCATAAGCTATTAATCGGTTTACACTTAAGCATAAAATTGGTGTCATTAACCGGCATAGGGATTTTACAGTGTGTTACACTGGGAACACTAGGATTACGGGTTTTCACTTGGGATACGACCGTCGCCAAGGTGTAGGCGATGTGATACAAATTGAGGGAAACTGCCCAAAAATATATAGACGTCCTGCAAAATTTTTTCCTTCCTTAGTTGCAAGAACGAAACTTCCCATTCCCACCAGGTATAGTCATTTTCTTGCACGATCGCTGCCCTATCCATACAGCCAGATTAAGTCACAGACTGGTTTCACGGCAAGAGAATTTGCTTCTCATGGAGTGGTCAAGCAAGGGTTGCGACTGTAATCCTATAGAAAACATATGGGGGACAATGGTCAATACGTGGGAGCCTGAGACAGAGAGGACATCTCAACAGCTGATGGCCCTTACGAGAAGGCAATGGGAAATGTTCCGTAAACAGCGGCAACTCGAACTTAGTCTCTTCAATGCCTGAGAGACTACAGCAGTCACTGAGAAGGCGGGAGGATGGACACTGTATTAATTGTGAAATAAATGCTAATACTATTAACAGTAATATTGAGGTAATGCGTAAGTTATGATTACCTTACCCCTGAGAAAATTATGCATAACACGTGATAATCAAACTAATTGCTTATTTAAAGCTTGATGGAACGGTCAATTAAACAGTATGTTAGACAATAATTTGTAAATTGGTCGAAAGAAAATAACAACTGCTTTAGTATCTGGAGTAAAATGATAAGGCTTGATTTTTCTACTCCTATATAATGATCGCACATGATGGATAACTTGTACGTTATCAGAGTTTTAATCACACAGTGTGGGGGATGAGAAGTAAACATAAATACAAAAAGTATTTTTAGAGTTTAATTTAAAAATTAGCATCTTACTCTCTTCATTTACAGCTAGTCAACCCCTGAGAGTAACTACAAAATTTTCATTACAGATAAAGCGAACTTCTCGGAGTAATTATACTCACACCCACGTGTGTATATATATATATATATATAAATATATATATATATATATATATATATATATATATATATATATATATATATATATATATATATATATATATATATATATATATATACTTCATTTTCAGTCCATATAACACGCGGACTTTGAACATATTATCAACGACCTCACCAGCCAGGATTCGAAACCTCGATCTACTGGGTGGGACTAGGGAACGCTACTGGTCGGTAGCGTTCCCTAGTACCACCCAGTAGGTCGAGGGTTCGAATCCTGGCTGGTGAGGTCGTTGATTATATATATATATATATATATATATATATATATATATATATATATATATATATATATATATATATATATATATATATATATATATATATATTTGTATAAAATGCATTGTATAAGGATTACAGAACAAAATATGGCCATGAAGGAAAACCAAAAGAACATACTGTAGTTATGACTGAACTGCTGATACCTAACCCTACTGATCGCCATAACGGATGAAGTGCACAAAATTGTACACTGGGAGAGTTTTTATGGTCAGTTAATACTAAGGAGAGTAAACTTTATGAACTGTAAAATTAACTGAAAATAGGTTGGTGTTAAATAACTGTATTTAGGTACAGGATAGAGATCAAACGAATGCAACATCTACACCTGGCAGTGGTTAACCATACCAGGTAGAGCAGCGTGGATAAATCTAAGTTGAATCCTTCCCTGCCTAGTATAGTTGCTCAAGACGTTGCTCTGAGGCTTCCTCTAAATGACTATACAGACAAGTTTCACTGAAGTTATTCTAATATGAATCGGTGCTTAATAGCTTCCTAGCCAAATCTAAGCCATCATTTGCAAGTCGTTTACCAGGAAAAATATTTATGCTAGCCAATCCATAGGGAAATTAATACACACCTTCCTTCCTAATTATGTACGCCACTGCTTGCATAGGCTGCCCTCAGCCTGTTTGAATGAATTAGGAATATTGAAAAGTTTAGCAGGTATGGCAACTTGAATTCTCAGTGTTTATTGACATCATGCAGTAACCTTTGAGAATGAAGGAGAATAAGTAAAAACTGAGTCTAGCCATGGCCGGCTACTGGCTAACCTATACACCACAGTACTCTGTCATGTCTATGAGTCAATCGCTTCTTAAACGTATGACAAGCATATTACACTTCTTTTTAAAATCTTTGTGTAATTTGACAATTCTATGAATTAAGCATGTCTTTTAACTTCCTTGTCATCCTTGGTTATAGAACCAATGTCATGGATATTCATGAAACAAATATGAGTAGTTCCCTGTAATTAGGTTCTACCACGCTTAATTACTTAAAATACCGATTAATGTCTATCAACTGCACAAGGGTCATTAAGACAAAAAAGACTCCCTTTAATAATAATTAGAACCAGGGAGGGGAAGGTCTGTGGCCTCCCCCTTCGCCCCTTGTCTGCCACACCCCAGGTGGGAGAGGTAGCATTCTCCCTTCTCATATCAGTGCTACATGGCCTCTGATGCCTAGCACTGTGGATTAATTTCCATTTTCCCTGTAATTAAGGGAGAAGAAGGCGACACATATCGTAACAAGCGTTATAGAAAATGTGAATAATGTTGGTCATCATCATGAGAGTGGTGTGAATATGATTAGTGTGAGGATCTGTTATGGTGACAGTGGTTGCACAAAGCAAGAATGAGTAAATATTACGTCACAGCCAGTATGAGTGAATCACGGTATTAAGGAACAGGTTAACTTATTATATGCTTCTAAATAATAAGAAAGCCAATTCTTGCTAGCCTCACGAATCAATTTCAATTTCAATTTCAATTGTTTATTCCTTGATAGAGGAAGCGGGATCCTAGTGCTGTCACTAGGTACCCCTGTACAATGACGCCAGAAGCATCTGGCAAGTGTGACAAGTATATACAGTATAAATATTATAAAGGGGCTTACTAAAGCCTAAGGAAGGAAGGATATTCCTTTAACACATAATCAATGTTATTTACATAATATCTGGCCAGTATGGGGAGGATCATCGTGTCTCCGTCAGGGGGTCGTGGAGTGGTGGTCCAGCAGGCGTCACGGAAGCGTTGTGTGTGGGGACATCTTAGGAGATAGTGGATAAGGGTGCTGCTGTCGGGTCTTCTGCATAATGCACAAGAGCGTTGCTCAGGGGATGCGGGGATACCAATCTCCCAAGCAAAGTCATACCCAATGAAGATACGGGCAGCAATCACGTCCCCTTTCCGCGACCCTTTCCCATAGACGTACGAGAGGTTCGCACGAATCCTCTAACGGTCTAACCCATCTCCACTCCTACCCTCTTCACCCCCCCCCCTAGCCCGTCATCCTCCTCTCCTACCGGCCCCCGGTCCTCCACTCCACGTCACTAGCGGATGCTTCGGTCGCGAGTTCATACTCCCGTGACTCACAACTCTGAGACGATGATTGATAACGCTGACTGTAGCAGGTGGAAGTGTGGGAGGCTGTACTTATTTCATCAGTAAGTCTGTTCATAAATTGGTACATACCTCATCAGTAAGTCGATGTATAACTTGGTACAATCATTATTAAAATCTGTGTATACCTTGGTACAGCCAACATTAGTACAGACAAAGTTAGTAAACCTATTTATAATTTGGTACAGACTCATAACTAGAACTTACTTCTTGTAGGTTTTGTAGACGAAACATCACGACAGCGGCAAGACAACAAGTAGACTTACAGTATGTACAAAATAATGTAGTGTAATATTCTAGTTAAGATGCAGTTACTATGGATTATTGTGCACGAGGTCTGGTATATTAGTGGATGGTCACATGATATAGCGGTGAGTCCTGAATTTTGGCTTGTTCAACACTTTTGTGTGACGTGAGTGAAGTACATAACTGTAATTTTGTATTAGGTAGCAGGAGGTGTCGATATTTCAAGAGAGCCAGAACTGCTCTACCGAATCTAGGACATCGTTACTTGAATGTTTTAATTTCAAGGCTTGAAAGGTATTCTTGACCCTGTGCAATCATGTAATCAAACAATCCACAAGCCTGTACTGTACAGTCAAGGAATTAAGTATCTTCCTCACATTTTACGAATACATCGCGGTGGAACGTGTGTGTGGGAGCTCCGTGTTTTTCGTCGAAAAACAGGGTCTTTCCAGGAGTACCCAGTCTGATTTCTAGGAAATCTGATTCGTGAGTGACTAGTGAATGTCGTGACCAGTACAATATCTATCAGTGATCCCCCTAAGTAGATATATTTGTCAATTTACTGGTGAATCTGTGCCTACCACGTGAGATGTAGGCCCACCAAACTCCCCTCAGTGCCAGGGATTGTAATCTGATCCCTGTCCACCCCCACCGTCCAACCCCCCCCCCCCCCCCGTCAAACCAGGCCACCCAGCTGACCACAACTCAGCCGTCTCCACACTGCCAGCTATTCAGCCCTTACTAGCTCCAATATGTCTAACTTGGCTGCTAGTATCAAAAATTCAAATTTCACGAAACAACAGCTGACTGATGTGATAATGGAAGTCCAACGGATTCTCATACAGGACATCATACAATAAATGAATAAGGAGACCATCAGGAAGCTATAAGAGGCTGACCGGCGTCTCAGTGACGAGCTAAGTGAGATTAAAAGAAGCTTAGAATTCTCGCAAAAGGAAATAAGTGACTTACAAGCAAAGTTGAACGTTGAAGCTAAAGAGAACCGAACACTCAAGACCCAAGTTCAACAGCTGAGTGAGGAAAATTCCAAGCTCCAAGCGGAACTAACGACAACAGCAGACCGGGTGGATTATGTGGATGACATGGGGCGGCGAAACAACCTCAGGATTGCCGGTATCCCTGAAGACACCCACGAGAACTGGGAGTCATCCCAACGCAAAATTTCACGCTTGCTGAATGAACATTTTAAACTTCCTGAAGTAAATCTTGACCGTGTTCAACGCGTCGGGAAACCCAACTCCTCCCGCCTCCCGACATATAACAAAATTCTCGTCCCTCTCTGACCGGGACAAAGTGTTTTATCAACGCAGTAAACTGAAAGGCACCACTATATTCGTCAACGAGGATCTCTGTCCAGGTACGACTACAGCCCGTCTACAGAAAATGGACCAGTTTAAAGAAGCCAGGAAACAAGGGAAACACGTGACGTTCAATCATAAAACTCTTGTTGTGAGGGATTGGGCAAGTGGACACCCGCCCACTCACCCACCCGTTGTACCAACCCCCTCAAGCCCCTCGAGAACACCCCTCCCTACCGAGGGGGAACCAGCCACTGTCACTATCACCTGCGGAGTTTCACCCCCCCCCCCCCCTCTGTCGGCCAATTCAAGTACTACACGTCTACCCTCTGTGGTGGAAGCCAAGCAACCCTCAAACCTGAGTGACAGTAGCACCTCCCACTCCACCTGGGATCACCCTCAACAGTCATTCTAATTCTGTTGGTTGTAGCACTTGTGAGTACGTTACCCCCCCCCCCCAACCCCCACTATTATAATGTTCTTAGATCTTCCTTTTTCACACCTCAGTAACCCTGAGATTTTACTGTTCCTTAATCAGTATCAATGTCCCCATAATAATGATGCAAGTGTCATTCCCTTAGATGTGCTAGATCGTATGTGTTACACCCCATTTACCCATGGTGTCGACACAATACTCCCTCATACCGATCCTGATATCTTTCTACAAAACTCACTGGGTTATACCAACCCAAACTGTAACTATTACTCTCCTGACTCCCCCGAGTTTAGTTCTAGTCTCCTACTACCTCATTCCTTCTCCTTGATTAGCTATAACATCAGGAGTATTCCCCTTCATCTAGATACCTTTTTAGATCAGTGTTTATCTTCCATTTCCCTAAAATATGATGTACTTGGGTTCTGTGAGACCAAACTCACTAACGGTATTGACCATTTGTATAACATTCCTAATTATAATAGACACTGCGTCAACACGTGACGACACAGTGGTGGTGTCACCCTATATGTTGATATCAAGTATAACACTTCTGCAAGAGATGATGTAAAGGTTCAGGAGGAGTACATGGAGAGTGTTTTCATTGAATTACGTAACGACACACGAAATATCCTAGTAGGGATAATCTACAGAAGAACCCACTCTAATGTAAGGAATTTTCTTGAAAAAATTTCGGAGCTTATCTCTATCATAAGTTCAGAGAGGAAGGCCTGCTACATCAGAGGAGATTTCAACCTTGATCTACTAAAATCAGAAACCGACACCTCAGTATTAGACCTTCTTGCTACTTGTCATTCTAAACTCTTCTTCAACACCATAACCAAACCCACGAGAGTAACTGCCACCTCTGCCACTGTGATAGATCATATCTGGACGAGCAACACTCCTAACAACCTAGCAAGTGGAAATATTTATAACAATATCTCAGATCACTTCCCAGTTTTTGCCATGTATGAAACAGTCACAGGACCTGAAAGGTCTAGTAGAGTCTCAATTCAATACAGAGACTACTGCACCGACAACATGCTCCATTTTTAAAACAACCTAATGAATGCTAACTGGGATCTTGTCTATGCCTCCAACAACCCTAACGTGAACAGCTGTAACTCCTCTTGCCTCTTTAATGCTTGCTTTGATAAATGCTTCCCGCTCAAGACTAAGTCAGTGAAAACTGTATCCATTTCCAAACCCTATATCATAAGCGTAATTAAGATAATGATAAAGGAAAAACACAAATTCTAAAGGAAATTTGCAAAAAGACCCATAACTTTCGGTGATGCTTACCGAAGTATCAGAAATAGAGTAACTCAAGAAGTTAGAATTGCCAGACGTAACTATTATACAAATAAGCTCCAGTCAGCATCAGGTGACGGTAAGAATACCTGGAATATCATAAATTCTATTCAGAACAGGAACACTCAGCCTTCAGCCCTCCACTCAGCTTTTATGATAAACGATTCAGTTATAACGGAACCCTCCCTCATTGCAAACCACTTCAATGAATATTTTATAAATGTTGGCAAAAATCTTGCAGAGAGCATCCCTGATCACCATGAGGAATTCAGAGCCTACCTGCAAAACAGACTGCAAAATGAACTATTCTTATCCCCTGTCACAGCAGATGCATTACTGGCCATCATAAAAATGTCCAAAGATGCAGCAGCAGGCAAAGACAAAATACCAATGAGCATCATTAAGAAAGTAGCCCACTTATTACTACCTGTTCTCCTCCACATTTGTAACTCCTCCTTCACTAGTGGTGTCTTTCCTGATAAACTGAAAATTGCTAAAGTCCACCCGGCATATAAAAAATCTGGGGACAAAGGTGTCTTCAAGAATTACCGCCCCATATCAGTCCTCCCAGCCTTGAGTAAGATACTGGAAAAGCTAGCATGTAATAGACTAAATTCATTCTGCAATGCCAATAACATCTTTACAGACTCCCAGTTTGGATTTAGAGCTAGAAGGTCGACTGAGAGTGCTCTGCTATCCTTTACTAATGACATCTTAAATTCCTTTGATGACAGTCAGTTCACAGTCGGTATATTTTTAGATTTCTCAAAAGCCTTCGATACTTTCGACCATACCATCCTCCTTTCAAAGCTTGAACATTGCGCCGTTAGGGGCCTGTCCCACAATTCGTTTACCTTATATTTGTCCATCACTATGCAGTATGTCTGTTATAATAACCACCAATCTGACTCCTCGCCAATCTTGTGTGGAGTCCCCTAAGGTTCAATTCTCGATCCAGTACTGTTTTTGTTGTACATAAACGACATAGTCCACGACAACTCACTCATAAAATACAACTTATTTGCAGAAGATAGTAATCTCTATGCCAGCAACTCAGACCTCCATTCCTTGATGAGAACTATGAACACTGAATTAACTAAAGTCGGGACCTGGGAATTACGTAATAAACAAACCTTAAACCTTGAGAAAACCCACTACACGGTCTTTCACCGAAGAAAAAACTTACCTCGCGACTTGAACCCCCTGTACCTTGGTAATATAGTCCTCAAACGCTAACAAAATACTAAATTCCTCGTAGTTACTGTTGATGAGAAACTTAACTGGAGAAACCTCATACAAGCCATTCACAGTAAAATCAATAAACAGTGCGGTATCATGTATCACATTCGTCAGTCACTCACTCTCACAGCAATGAAAGAAATCTATCATGATCTTGTTTACCAGCACCTGATACACTGGCTCTTCAAAAACACAATTTCTGGTTACTGCACAAAAGAGAGTTCTACGGACAATGACCTACTTAAAAGAAACAGATCACACAAACGAAAATTTGCTATATTGAAATTTTTAAAATTCGAGGATATTAACACTTTCTGCTGTGCCATCTTTGTTTACAAATCAATCAATCACTTGCTTGACAATAATTACTTCCAGTTCCGGAACAATCAGAGATACAACTTAGGCACCCAGAGCTACTGAGACCACCCCCCATGTGCTCCTCATGGTGTGAAGGTGTGGAACAACTTACCCCCACACATCCGAGCAAAGACTACGCTCCCTTCCTTTAAATCATCTCTAAAAAAATATCTGTTGTCGAAGTATTAATATTTCTTGGTCCACTAACTATATTTACAGTACCTGCTTTGATTGTACTATCAGATACGTTTTATCGGAAATTATCATTTAAATAAATAAGTATTTACCATTGCAATAAACATAATTGCCAACTAGACATAATCCTGTAAGCTCTGTCCTCCTGTTCAACATTATTACTGTACAACCCAGGTTGTACTGCTCCCCCATTATACTTATGTTTTTAAATTCCACTCTAATTTATATGTATATGTGTATGTACATATATATATATAAATATATATATATATATATATATATATATATATATATATATATATATATATATATATATATATATATATATTATCAACGACCTCACCAGCAAGGAATCGAACCCTCGACCTATGGGTGGCCCTAGGGAACGCTTACCGGCTAGCCCACAAGGACACTAAAAGCAGTTCTAGAGTGTTATATTTCACAAAAAGCCTGTTCATCGAGCTGATGGCGCCGTGAACCTCATTGGGAAACTGCCCGTGCCTCGTATGTGGTGTCAGTAGCATTTTACCGAATCCAGCTGGTATGAAACGCGAGGTACATATATATACTTCATTTTTAGTCCATTTAACATGCGGACTTTGAACATATTATCAACGACCTCACCAGCAAGGAATCGAACCCTCGACCTACTGGGTGGCCCTAGGGAACGCTTACCGGCTAGCCCACAAGGACACTAAAAGCAGTTCTAGACTCTGTTATATTTCACACAAAGCCTGTTCATCGAGCTGATGGCGCCGTGAACCTCATTGGGAAACTGCCCGTGCCTCGTATGTGGTGTCAGTAGCATTTTACCGAATCCAGCTGGTATGAAACGCGAGGTACATATATATACTTCATTTTTAGTCCATTTAACACGCGGACTTTGAACATATTATCAACGACCTCACCAGCAAGGAATCGAACCCTCGACCTACTGGGTGGCCCTGGGGAACGCTTACCGGCTAGCCCACAAGGACACTAAAAGCAGTTCTAGACTCTGTTATATTTCACACAAAGCCTGTTCATCGAGCTGATGGCGCCATGAACCTCATTGGGAAACTGCCCGTGCCTCGTATGTGGTGTCAGTAGCATTTTACCGAATCCAGCTGGTATGAAACGCGAGGTACATATATATACTTCATTTTTAGTCCATTTAACACGCGGACTTTGAACATATTATCAACGACCTCACCAGCAAGGAATCGAACCCTCGACCTACTGGGTGGCCCTAGGGAACGCTTACCGGCTAGCCCACAAGGACACTAAAAGCAGTTCTAGACTCTGTTATATTTCACACAAAGCCTGTTCATCGAGCTGATGGCGCCGTGAACCTCATTGGGAAACTGCCCGTGCCTCGTATGTGGTGTCAGTAGCATTTTACTGAATCCAGCTGGTATGAAACGCGAGGTACATATATATACTTCATTTTTAGTCCATTTAACACGCGGACTTTGAACATATTATCAACGACCTCACCAGCAAGGAATCGAACCCTCGACCTACTGGGTGGCCCTAGGGAACGCTTACCGGCTAGCCCACAAGGACACTAAAAGCAGTTCTAGACTCTGTTATATTTCACACAAAGCCTGTTCATCGAGCTGATGGCACCGTGAACCTCATTGGGAAACTGCCTGTGCCTCGTATGTGGTGTCAGTAGCATTTTACCGAATCCAGCTGGTATGAAACGCGAGGTACATATATATACTTCATTTTTAGTCCATTTAACACGCGGACTTTGAACATATTATCAACGACCTCACCAGCAAGGAATCGAACCCTCGACCTACTGGGTGGCCCTAGGGAACGCTTACCGGCTAGCCCACAAGGACACTAAAAGCAGTTCTAGACTCTGTTATATTTCACACAAAGCCTGTTCATCGAGCTGATGGCGCCGTGAACCTCATTGGGAAACTGCCCGTGCCTCGTATGTGGTGTCAGTAGCATTTTACCGAATCCAGCTGGTATATATATGTACCTCGCGTTTCATACCAGCTGGATTCGGTAAAATGCTACTGACACCACATACGAGGCACGGGCAGTTTCCCAATGAGGTTCACGGCGCCATCAGCTCGATGAACAGGCTTTGTGTGAAATATAACAGAGTCTAGAACTGCTTTTAGTGTCCTTGTGGGCTAGCCGGTAAGCGTTCCCTAGGGCCACCCAGTAGGTCGAGGGTTCGATTCCTTGCTGGTGAGGTCGTTGATAATATGTTCAAAGTCCGCGTGTTAAATGGACTAAAAATGAAGTATATATATATATATTTATATATATATATCTATATATATATACATATATATATATATATATATATATATATATATATATATATATATATATATATATATATATATAAGCAAGTAAATCACTGTGGGTGCACGTGATCCAGGTATATGCTGATAACCACAAGGAAAGAAGAAAACACGAAGTTCCCAGGCGATTTCGTGTAATTCACAGCTTCAGGGGTGAGTACAGACTAAGGAGAAGTACAAAACAAGGTATATAAATACAGAGGAGGGTGAGATCAAGACCACAATGGTCAGGTATTAGGTAATTTCCCTACTAATCTTTAAAAAGCACGGCAGCAGTCGGTAGTCAGGTCAGAGGGTAAGCTGACCCAACCTTCTCACATGGTTTTAAATCTTCTTAATTACGAAATTATCCAGTTGTACATACCATTACTCAAATTCATGTTGACTGATTCGGTATGTTTAATGAGGCTAGATTCTATAATGTTCCTACTGTCAATAGAATTACAAGGTAATATTGAGGAGGCATTATCCCAGTCAATGCAATGCTTCACCCTGAAGATGTGAATTGCACGAAAGCGCTTGGGAACTTCGTGTTTTCTTCTTTCCTTGTGGTTATCAGCATATATATATATATATATATATATATATATATATATATATATATGTAATATTCAGAAACTTCAGTGTAATTTCAAACGCCGCGCCATTGGCGATGCTGAGTTCAAGGTCGTCTGAGGGAAGACCGCGCGCCCCCGCTACGTGCGAGAGTTTGTGGAACTAGGCCTATGCGATATTGAATGTAGTTTACCGAATTAATATTGATGCGATTCATGAAGTTGAGGGACTATTATTGAATTTGAAATTATTATAGATCGTTTACCAGTCTGAATAATGTTAAAGGTGTCCCAAGAAAGTTATTAGTTAGGCCGAAAATATGTCACTAGGCCTAAGCTAGTGCCTTGGAGAGACGCGAGGCTGGCTGGTCCTCAGTCACGTGAAAGGGATCGGACCTACAGGACATCCCTGCGCGTCCATCCACAGAAATAGTCACTTGGTCTAGTCACCTGTGTTGCGCTATTGCAGCATAACAAGTAAGTCTCATTCGATCTCAGATAGGGGTTAGATAGGGCAGTGATAACGTTATTAAGAGCTAACAGTGAGTCAATTTCAGGGTTTCCGTCGAAACCCACTTGACTGGGAGAGATTGACTGCCGTTTGAGACTGCCGTTGATGATTGAGGATTGGCGATTGTCGCCGTTGGAACGATCAGTGTAGGCTTGTCACTGGTTAGCTGGGTAGCAAAGGATCTCTTGAGTGAACGAGTGCTCCCGACAACTAAAACGACACTGGACCAGCATCAGCATTGGGTGATCAGTTCTTACCACGTGGGTGCACAACACCACGTGCCCTGGGTCAACTAGAAGTATTACCTACTGGCCATGGTCACCTGGGGGTGTTCTCTCTTCCCGCCCATGGACGCACTGAGAGTACACTGAGGCAATCTGAGTAAATAAATGGTCACACACTGAGACCAGGAGTCTAGGGGATACCTAGAGGAACATTTTATCTCCCTTATTACGGGTGTATGTTGAGTTGGGTGGAGCATGGCTCACGGGTATTGGTGGACCCAATAACATCTCAATAATAGTGACAATATTTTTGTGTGTAGTTAATACCATTTTTCAGTCTCTGATATTATCTTGACGTGTGTAGTAATAGTTCCTAAATGATTTGATAGAATTGTTTTTTGGGGGATGGCCCAATTCAGCGCCGCCAATTCAGCGCCGCCGTTTTTAGCGCCGCCGTTTCAGCGCCAGCCCATTTCAGCGCCAGACTATTCAGCGCCGAGACCTTTCAGCGCCTGAGCGTTCCGTTCAACTCAGAAGCTATCTGTCTTTCATTAACGTGGTATAACACTGTATACTACACTTGATTTATATTATGTTGTATTCAACTTATAAATATTTGGTTAGGTTAGGTTAGGTTAGGTTAAATCAACCAATCCAATAAATATGTATGATTCTTTGAAGAAATTATTGATTTGGTGGCGCTGAAACGGTGGCGCTGTAACGGTGGCGCTGAATAGTCTGGCGCTGAAATGGGCTGGCGCTGAAACGGCGGCGCTGAAACGGCGGCGCTGGAATGGCGGCGCTGAATCGTACCCTACCCTCTTTTTTGAATGTTTGTGTCACTAAGTGGAACCAGAGTGATACTGTGATTTAATTCCTTTAATGCATCTAATTTTTCTTTATAATTCCGATCTCAGGTATAACCTTTGTTCCCCAGAGTAGTGGTTAACTTAGGTTAGGAAGGTGCATCTGTTGGGGTGATATAATTTTGTTGAGTGCCCTTAAGGCCTATTCATTGTAGAGTTATTAATTTCTTATATTTTAATACCATTTTCTCAGTGCTGGATATTATTTTGTTGAAAGCCCTTAAGGCCTGTTTCATGTGTGCAAGCAACATTTCTTAATACTTTAAACTTATTGTTCTCTAATGAGGCATTGCCTGAGTATCTAATAATTTCAACATCATGTATAACTTTTATTTCCCAGAGTAGTGTTTTAAGTTCAGGTTAAGAGGTGCGCATATTGGTGTACCATTATTGATTGTGTTTGTAGTGTTGGAGGGAATATAAGTGTAAATTTTACAGTGTGTCTCATTCATCCCAGTCACAGACGCTATCCTTCCACGGGTCACGGACAATTAATTTTGTTTAGTAGATTTAAGTGTTCTTGTGCTGGTTCGGGTTTTTCTCAAAGGGGCGCTTCCACTGCAATTACCATCTAATAATCATTAATAAACCCCAAGTCAAGTGAGAAATTAAAGGTCCAGTAAATTCCGACGGGTTACATATATATATATATATATATATATATATATATATATATATATATATATATATATATATATATATATATATATATATATATATATATATATATATATATATATATGCAAGTAAATCACTGTATGTGCGCGTGATCTAGGTATATGCTGATAACCACAAGGAAAGAAGAAAACACGAAGTTCCCAAGTGCTTTCGTGTAATTCACATCTTCAGGGGTGAGTACAGACTAGAGAGTGTAATACAAATCAAGTTGAATATATACAGAGGAGGGTGAGACCAGGTCCACAATGGTCAGGTAATTAGGTAATGACCCTACTAATCTTTAAATAGCACACAACGGTTGGTGGTCAGGTCAGATGGGCCAGTGACCCGCCCTCTCACTTGATCACAAATCTTCTTAATTACAAAATTGTCCAGCTTGTACATGCCGTTACTCAAATTCATGTTGAATGCTTCGGTATGTTTAATAAGACTAGATTCTATGATGTTCCTACTATCAATTGAATTACATGGTAATATTGAGGAGGCATTATCCCAGTCAATGCAATGCTTGTTATCCCTCAAATGAACAAACAGAGCATTGGATTCCTGGCCTGTCCTAACACTGTATTTGTGTTGTTTAATTCTAGTTACAAGATCTTTACCTGTCTGGCCTAAGTAAAACATATTACATTCCTTGCAAGGGACTTTATAAATGCAACCAATTGTGTTGTTGGGGGAGTTCTTGATTAACATTTGTTTAACAGTGCATGAGTTTTTAAATGCCACATTGACGTTCCAGGTTTTTAGCTGTGCCGGAATGTGTGAGAAATTTTTGTGAAATGGTAATATTAAGATATTCTTATGGTCATGGGTGGGCTTGGGATCAGTTCTATAAAAAGTTTTCTTAGTAATGTTTAAGCATTTGTCTATGAAAGATCTAGGGTATTTAAGGTTTGAGCCAATATTATATATATATTTGTATTCCTCATCGATGAATTCCGGACTGCAAATTCTCAAGGCACGTAAAAACATTGTTGTAAAACTGACTGTTTGACTTTATTATGGTGGGCAGAATAATAATGAATGTATGAACACACATTGGTTGGTTTTCTATAAATACTGAACTTAAAAGTGTTACCTATTCTGTGTATCAGACAGTCTAGGAATGGCAATTTACAGTCTTGCTCTAATTCCACAGTGAATTTGATCGAGGGGGCTAAGTTGTTAAGTTGTGGTAGGAAAGCTTTTAGGTCCTCATTACATGGCCAGAGACATAATACATCATCAACATATCTAAACCAGACTGCTGAGGGTGGTAAAATATTACTTAATAGTTTCTTTTCAAAGAATTCCATATATAGGTTGCTTAATACAGGTGAGAGTGGATTACCCATTGCCATACCGATGAGGAATACAAATATATATATAATATTGGCTCAAACCTTAAATACCCTAGATCTTTCATAGACAAATGCTTAAACATTACTAAGAAAACTTTTTATAGAACTGATCCCAAGCCCACCCATGACCATAAGAATATCTTAATATTACCATTTCACAAAAATTTCTCACACATTCCGGCACAGCTAAAAACCTGGAACGTCAATGTGGCATTTAAAAACTCATGCACTGTTAAACAAATGTTAATCAAGAACTCCCCCAACAACACAATTGGTTGCATTTATAAAGTCCCTTGCAAGGAATGTAATATGTTTTACTTAGGCCAGACAGGTAAAGATCTTGTAACTAGAATTAAACAACACAAATACAGTGTTAGGACAGGCCAGGAATCCAATGCTCTGTTTGTTCATTTGAGGGATAACAAGCATTGCATTGACTGGGATAATGCCTCCTCAATATTACCATGTAATTCAATTGATAGTAGGAACATCATAGAATCTAGTCTTATTAAACATACCGAAGCATTCAACATGAATTTGAGTAACGGCATGTACAAGCTGGACAATTTTGTAATTAAGAAGATTTGTGATCAAGTGAGAGGGCGGGTCACTGGCCCATCTGACCTGACCACCAAGCGTTGTGTACTATTTAAAGATTAGTAGGGTCATTACCTAATTACCTGACCATTGTGGACCTGGTCTCACCCTCCTCTGTATATATTCAACTTGATTTGTATTACACTCTCTAGTCTGTACTCACCCCTGAAGATGTGAATTACACGAAAGCGCTTGGGAACTTCGTGTTTTCTTCTTTCCTTGTGGTTATCAGCATATATATATATATAAATATATATATATATATATATATATATATATATATATATATATATATATATGTATATATATATATATATATATATATATATATATATATATATATATATATATATATATGCAAGCAAATCACTGTAGGTGCGCGTGATCTAGGTATATGCTGATAACCACCAGGAAAGAAGAAAACACGAAGTTCCCAAGCGCTTTCGTGTAATTCACATCTTCAGGGGTGAGTACAGACTAGTCTGTGCTCACCCCTGAAGATGTGAATTACACGAAAGCACTTGGGAACTTCGTGTTTTCTTCTTTCCTGGTGGTTATCAGCATATATATATATATATATATATATATATATATATATATATATATATATATATATATATATATATATATATATATATATATATATATATGTGTGTGTGTGTGTGTATTTAAGTATAAATAAAAAATAAATAAATAAATCAATAAATAAATAAATTAAATAAAAAAATAAAAAATAAACTAATAAATAATAAAATAAATAAATATTGAAGTGATAACCGTGGTAACATTATGATATGTACTTATTACTACCATGCTATTGTACTTTTCCAGATGATACTAAATGTTACATAATACTTCCTTGAGATAAATGTATAGTATATATCAGGTGCCTCAAAGAGAGCTCAGGTTCTCAACTGACTCAGCCATGTTAATATTGTTATTATTATCCACTCTGTATCTGTATTTTTCTGGCTAAATAAAATGTTTCAATCAATCAATTAATCAAACCTATTTGTTTACATCGCAGAGGGTTGGCAGGCTTGGTGACCCTTGGAAACGAGTTGGCAATTACACCAATTTGGGGATTCGTAAAATATATAAGTACATTCGTAAAATATATAAGTACATTCGTAAAATATATAAGTACATTCGTAAAATATATAAGTACATTTATTCAAGTGTTCATGTATTGTTTTCATATGCCAATGTGTATTCTATTCATTACAAATTTGGTAACGACGAATGACGTATTACGTTTATATTCATAGATATCGAATCCCTGGTCCTATCTTATATACCCCTCACCCACTATATTAGGCTTTCCAAAGCACTCGTTGTAAAAGTAATAATTTATTAATTCTCCAAACTAATAAAGTAAACATGGAGAAAACAATCATAAGTTTTATTAAACCATCAAAACAAATAACGATAGTTATATGACAATTTTTCTGTGAATTCTTCAGTACTTTGTATATCTTCCGTTACTAACTATTACGTGCTGGAGCCTCACTGGCATAGATTCAACAAGGTGTTATGTAATGTTTTCCTGGCATCGGAAGGTCTCCCATAAGTTGTTCACCTTGTTAATTAGCACATTATAGTTTCTTTGACCTTCACATTCAACCCAGGCTTGGCGCATGAGGCTCCACCAGTTTTCTATAGGATTAAGATCCGGTGACTCGGGTGGCCACTGCAGAACAGTGATGTTTGGATGAGCCGCAAACCAGTCCCTAACAAAGATGGCAATGTGGATCGAGCTGTTGTCGTGGACGAAATAGAACCGTTCACCCTCTGGTACAAGTATAACCGTTGAGAAGACCATAGAAAACGGGAGTCAAGACAGCAGAAATTCGTGAAGCTCTCTGTTTTTCGTTGAAATACAGCTGTTGCAGCTGTCTTTGACAGCCCAAAGTTTATTTCAGAGCCCATGAAATCATAGTGCACAAGTAGGTGTAAAGGAATTTCCTGGTGGTGGTGGACGTTGCCATTTTTTTTTGGAAAACTGGTGGCACTGGTCGGCCACCTCACCAGGCCGAGAACACTATATGCAAGTGACGTGGTAAAAACAGCCAAAATGGGGACATACACACCCCCTTTAAGAAGAAAAGACTCTATCGGACTGTTGTTTTCAGGTAAGCCTGAATATGAAAATGTATGTGAGGTAATTTTTGACATACTGAAAATAAAACAGGAACAAATAGTTGGCTTTCAACTCTTAAGAAACAATCAAGTGGTGGTGAAATTTGGGGAAAACACTGTTTATGAAAAATTTTGTGAAGAATATGAAGACAAAATTATAAGAATTCCTAACAGTGATGAGACTGTTAAAGTGATGAATTTCAGTAAAACCTAACTTATGTATAAGTTAAAGATGTTCCCTTTGAAATGGGAAATGGAATTATATTGAACATCATAAGTAAATATGGTAAAGTGGAAGGAATGAGGCTGAACAACTATACAAAAGGACCAGCGGCCGAACTGTTGAATGGAACAAGAACCTTCAAGGTAAATTTAAAGAACAACATTCCATCATCAGTAACAGTAGGTGGCCATAGTTTAAATTTCCTTTATGCTGGACAGAAGAAAACTTGTTATAAATGTGGACATGAAGGTCATTTGGCAATTGATTGTCACACCGATGAAGTAGATAAGGTGAACATTTTTTAATGAGGAAGACTTCCCTGCGATACAACTTTCTGGTGAGATCCACAGCTCAAGGGCAGTTGTTAAAGAAGGAGTAGAAAGTGTCACAGTAAGTTAGGTTCCAGCAACAGCCCGGCATGGGGTAGAAAGGGAAGAAGTGCCTCTTCAGACTATATCCCAGGATGCTGTAGATCCAGAAGGTATCACACACCCAGATTGTTCAGAAAATGCAACACAGGAAACCTCCACTACATGTGAGGCAGAAATACATACAGAGAGGAATAATGTGGATCAAACTAAAGGTAAAATATCTTATGAAAATATGGAATATGATAAAGCAGATGACACTGAAGCAATAAATATGACGGGGACAGAGTGTGAAGTGGCAAGAGGTGAAAACATGGATAGAATGGAGGAAATTGTAGAGGCTACCTGTAATATGTCACCAAGCATAAACAGGCATGATGAAAACAAGAAAGAACAGAACAAACAGGTGAAAAATGATCTGGAAATTAACGGCAGTGATGATGAAAATCAAGTAGAAGTGAAAACAGGTGATGATATTTCAAAAAAAATCTGGAAAAAGGGATTGTACGAAGCAAAATAAAAACAATGAAAACCAAAGTAATTTGAGTGGTCAAGTGAATAGCCAAAGAGAAAATGAATTAGAATGTGAGAAAGGAAGAAAAGATGATGGGAAGAAAGTGGATCCAATTGGAAAAGATGATTCAAGGTGGGAAAAGGTTAAACATGTACAAAGCTGGAAAGTACAAGCAGTTAGTGGTAGTAAGGTGATGTTAAGTAAGAGGGATGGAAAAGAAATAGTCAAAAAAGAGGCGAATAAAGGGGATGAAGAAGAAAAACGAGACGTAAAGAGGAAAAAGTAAATAAATGATTTTTTGTTACATTATTATAACAATAATTAAGATATATATAATGTTTGCAACATTAAATGTGAATGGTCTAAATAGTTTAGGTAATCAAATTCAACAACAGTATTATCCATTGTTAAGTATTATAATATTGACATTCTTATGATACAGGAACATAATGTTAAGGATCCAGGGAAATTATCTTATCTAAATGATTACTTTGAAATTATTATAAACAGTACACATTTGTTGAAAGGAGGAACTGCACTATTAGTTAGAAAAAAATCCACTTTCAAAATACTTAACTATGAGATGGATGAGAATGGCCAAATTTTATGTGTCAGAGTTTCCGTGTTAACCATATAATTCCCATTATTAATATTTATGCCCCATCAGGGAATACAAGGAAAAGGGAGAGAGAAGAACTGTTTTCTGATGATTTATTATATTATATCAGAAATAATATTGAAAATATAATGATTGAGGGAGACTTTAACTGTATTATCAGCATGAGAGATTGCAGCAATCATGACAACAAAGGGTTGGTATCCAAAGCCTTATCAACTCTTATAAAGGATATAAAACTTAAGGATGTTGCCATGATAAAGAATTATCAACCTGAGTTTACATTTGTTTGAGATAAATATGGGTCAAGAATTGATAGGCTTTATGTTAAAGGGCTTGAGAACAAAATAGAAAAATGTGATACAGTTCCAGTCAGTTTTTCAGACCATTCAATGGTTCTGTCAAAAGTAAACATTAACAAAAATGTAAAAATAGGTAGAGGTTTCTGGAAACTGAATTGTAGTACTGTATTTTAAACTCGGATAAGGTACAGGAAAACTTTGGAGTGCTTTGGGAACATGTTAATTAGAAAATAAACAAATACCAGAATATTTTACAGTGATGGGAACAATGTGCTAAACCAGAATGTAAGAACTTTTTTATAAAAATATGTAAAAGAATGTCGCAAGAAAAATATGGGCTAATTAATTTATTTCAAAGTAGGATAAGAGAACTGTATGAAGAAGCTAAATACCTTGATGTGAATTATGAAGAAATAAAGGCACTGTAAACCAGAATAAATGATTTAAGGAACAAAATTTGTGAAGGTGTTAAAATAAGATCCAGAATAAAAGACAAATAGAAGGAGAAAAGCTTTCTCGCCATTTGATCTGTAAAGAAAAAAGTAACGGAAACAAGGAATTAATTACTAAGGTTAAGAGAGAAAATGGTGAAGAAATTGTGAATACAGAAGGCATAATCTATGTAATTAAAGAATTTTTGGGGAATCTATATAAAAGAGTTGAAACTAATGATGAATACTGTGAAAACTTTAAAGAGAATTGCAAACCAAGACTAAAGGAATCAGAAAATGAATCTTTAATAAAACCAGTAAACGAGAAGGAAATATGGAAAGCAATTAATAATCTCAACCTTGTTAGATCCCCAGGTAGTGACGATCTACCTGCAGAGTTTTACAAACATATGTGGAAATTTATCAGGGTAGAGATCATGAAGGTTATTCAGTTTATCTTTAGCAATAAAGTATTAAGTGTATCACAAAATGCTGGAATAATAAAGCTCGTGCCTAAAAAGGGAAATCTGAATTTAATTGAAAACTGCAGACCAATAACCCTCCTAAATGTAGATTATAAAATAGTTGCAAAAATATTGGCAAGGAGAATTGAACCTTTTTTACATTCAATATTGTCAAACGACAAATACTGTTGTATTAAAGGAAGGCCAGTAATAGACTGTAATATCATGGTTAGGGATATAGTGCAATTTGTTAGTAGTGAGAACCAAAAATGGGCCATGATAAGCTTAGATTGGTCAAAAGCATTTGAGAGAGTTGATATAAAATTTGTATTTAGGGTAATGGAAAAATTAGGCATTAACAATGTTTATGTAGACTGGATTAAAATGTTGTATGGAAATTGTGAGAGTAAGGTTTTGGTTAATGGTATACAAAGTAAGTCAGTCAGGATTAAAAGATCAGTAAGACAAGGATGTCCTCTTTCTATGATTCTCTATATATTTTTCCAAAAACTTTTTTATTTATCAGTAAACAGCAATGCCAGAATAATTCCCCCACAGTTACCAAACAACATAAAAATTCCCATACTGGGATATGTTGATGATTCTACAGTCTTTGTTGTCACAAACCAGTCCATAATTGAGGTTAGCAGAGAAATAGAAAGGTTTGAAGAAGCAACAGGTTCTATACTGAACAAAGATAAAGCAAGTATTATGGGCTTGGGTGAGTGGAAGAAGAGAGATTTATGGACTGTGCTGTGGATGAGATCAGCAGAATATTCCAGAAATTTAGGCACTATATATTATGAAGATTACGAACACACTGTAAATATGAATTGGAACAAAATCTTAGAAAATATCAGCATTACTGTAAATTGTTTATCAAACAGAAAATTATCCTTGTACCAAAAAGCTATACTGTAATTGTGAACTCAAAAGTTTTGTCCAAGGTATGGTACCTATCCCATAAATTTCCATTAGATAAAATGTACTCACAGAAAATTGAATCGTGTATTTTTAAATACATATGGAGTGGAATGTACCAGCCAATTAAAAGACAAACTCTATATTTACCTGTCAAACAAGGTGGTATTGGTGTAGTTAATGTGTTTTGTAAAGCAGCTGCTATATTATGTACAACGTTCATAAAAATTGCTTCAGACCATGAAAAGAGGAAATCATTAACTCCATATTATACAACTATAAGGACCAGCTATCTATTAGAAATGAAACCTACAGATAATGTTTCCTACTTGTCTCCACCTTATTATAGTATTGCAATCAATACTCTAAGAAGGTTAGCAAGGCATCATAACTTTCCCAATGTCAAGAATAAAGATGTATACAATATATTAATGATATGGACAAAACCTGCAGTTGAAAAAAGTATCCGCTGTTTAAATGGCCTTTTATTTGGTTAAATATTACTTGTAAATATATGGATCGGTTGGTTGGTTGTACGGAGAGAATAGAGCATAGCTCTAAGAATAGGAGAAGGATAAAGTAGAAGGTAAAGTTCAGAAGTGGGAAGTAAAGGAGAAGGTTAACAGCAGGTGGGCTATCCACCTTGCGGAGACGGGTTTTTTTTTGTCTTCCGTAACTGTGCTGCATTAGAGGTTCAAGGTGTTAGGGAAGGCCGGTCTCAGCCAAGCTAAGCTAAGTTATTCTAAGTGTCCATGAGACATATTATCTTAGGGTAGGGGTGGGGGGTCCCTCCAGGTCCTTGTGGCACTGTAGGGATGATCCTCATCTTTTTTTTTTTTTTTTTTTTTTTTTTTTTTGAACTATTTTGGTCTTTATTTATTTGTGGGGTCCCTCCAGATCCTTGTGTGTCTGGAGAGTTGGGCCCATCTTTTGGTTCATATTTGTTGTGTTTTTTATTGTTGTTTTGTTGTTATTTTGTATATAGAGGCTCTGGTTCTTCAATTTCATTTTTCCTACTTCTAGGCCACCATCTATGTGATATATTGTTGTTTTCATCAATTAGTTTGCTAAGTATGGGATCCTGTTCTTGTTGGATTTTTTCCCATATTGCATTTGCTTGGGTGTGTATTCTGATGTTGAGTGGGTCTATGCCGTGTTCTGTGTGTATGTCTTGTACTGTTTGTGTGTATGGTGGTTGGTGTTTTGCCGCTCTTCTGAGGGCTGTATTTTGCACTGCTTGATATTTCAGCTGATTAGTTCTTGCAATTGTGTTCAGAGGTATCGGAGGGTATTCTAAGTGTGGCCTGATCAGTGCTTTATATAGGTGCAATTGCGTGTTGGTGTTCAATTGGCGGAATCTTCTAAGTTTTGTAAGTTGTGATCTTGCCATAGCTAATCTTTCGTTGATGTGAGGGATTATTCCGCTTCTGGAGATCTTGAGTCCTAGTGTTTTTCCCTTGGCAACATATGGTATTTGTTGATTGTTAATGATAATAGGGCATGGGTTCATTTTTGCGATGTGAATTATTTGGAGTTTTTGGACATTGGTTTTTATCTTCCATTTTCGTTCATAGTTGTTTATTAACTCTATTTCTCTGCATGTTCTAATGGCCATCATTTGTTTGGATTTTCCCGGGTACCTGATTATCTGTGTAACATCATCTGCATATGCTATATATTCTGATTGCCGTGGTTGCGGCATATCTGCCGTATATACAGTGAATAATGTTGGTGATATGTTGCTCCCTTGGGGAACTCCGCTATAAAGGTTGAAGGTTTGTCCTAGATGGTTGTCAATGATAAGTTTAGCCTTTCTGTTATCTAAGAAATTACACAGTAGTGCTGTGATATTGGTAGGCATATCCAATTTGATTATTTTATATTTCATTCCTTCATGCCAGACTTTGTCAAACGCTTTTGAAACATCTCTTAAAATTATATTACATTGTTCTTTGTTACTTGCAGCATTTGCGATTGACTCGTATATTAAAGCTATTGCTGTATTGGTTCCTCGGTTTTTTCGAAAGCCGTGCTGTCTCGGATTATATTTATTTTCTTGGTCAAGAAAATTTCTGAGTCTGTGGTTAATTATTTTTTCCAATATTTTCCCGGGTGTTTCCAGTAGTGAGATGGGTCTGTAGTTTTCTGCTTGAGTATGGTTCTTTCCTGCTTTCGGGATGAGTCTGATTTTGGCTAATTTGAATTTGGTAGGAAAAAAGCCAGTTGCAAGTGAGGCATTGTATTTATTTTTGAGCTGTTCGATCATATTCTGAGGAATGTTTTGTAGTACGACTTTATTAATTTGGCTTATGCCAGGTGCTTTATTCTTAAAACTTGCTATTGTTTTTACAATATCATTTTGAGTTAGAGGAGCAATTATTGAGTTGTTGATGTTTAAAGAGTTGAGGTTAATTTTTTCTGTGGGTTTCCATTTCTCTGTGTTCTGGTTCAAATATATTCTGGTAGCCTGTTCAGTTTCTTGGCAGAAGCTTCTATTATCTTCGTCGTTGATTGTAAAAATGTTTTTCCAAAATTCTCTAAATATTGGCTCTTTTTCATGTGGTTCTGTTGCTTTTCTACCATTTTTGTCCTTAATATAACTCGTGTCTTCCGAATTAGTTCCCATTAGGTTTTTAATTTTTTTCCAGAATGCTTTTGGGTTTCTGTGATCTGCTTGTGTGTCCTGAATCAGCTTGTTCCATGTTTCATTGTATTTGTTCTTACTTATTTCTTTCAGTTCTTCTTTTAAATTCCTGTATAATATTCTGATGTCATTGTTCCACCCGTGTGTTTTGGTGAATTCATATAGATTGGTAAATCTAGTTTGTATCATTTTCTCTTCATGTGTTAATTGTGCATGTGGTAGTGTACGGTATGTTGTTTTTGGGATATTGTTTTGCATTGCTGATGTTACTTCATTGTACCATTTGTCCAATGATTTGTCGATCTCAGTTGTGTCTTTATTGTGTAGGAGTGTTGGTTCGTTTTTGCTGAGATCCAATTTAAATTTTTCCCAATTTGCTCTATTAAGTGAAAATCTTGGGATTGATGGAATTTGTATCGGAGACGTGGATAAAGTTGCTATTATGGGTAAATGATCACTGGTTGTTGTGGGTCCAGCTTTTAAATGTACATTGAGATGGTGATGCCTGTTGGTTAAAACAATATCAGGTTTCCCAGTGTTACCGGCTGATACGTAAGTTGCGAAGTCGGGCCCAAGGTGAGTTATTGTCCCGTGTTCGATGAAAGCATGTAGAATTTTTCCTCCTGGGTTTCTGATATTATTTCCTAGGGTTGTGTGTTTAGCATTGAGGTCTCCTATAAAGTATGCTGGTTTATTTTGTCTCATTAGTTTTAAAATATCACCTGTAGGGAATACTGGCCTTCTAAATGTTAAATAAGACGTTCCAATTAATATTGGGCCTCTGGTTGTGTTTACTTCGGCTGCAAGAAAGTTGCTATGAAAGTTGTCTATGATTTTATACTGTATATTGCGTTTTATAGCTATTGCTATGCCGTCGTGTGGTTCATCATGGATGTTCATTTGATGTACATGATAGTTAAAAATCTTGATTTTATCACCTTTTTTCCGACCATGTGCGTTGATAAGAATAATGTCTGGATCTATTGTGCTATATATATTGGTGAGTTCTGATTTCCTCATCAAATTCCAGGCAAGGACGTTGTGCTGGATTATCTTTAATAATTTAGTTTGTGTAATCGTGGATCCCGCGAACTTGGTGTAGGATGTTTGCTAGCTCGTGCATCTCCTGGTGAGTGTCTACTCCTTTCCTCCTTGAGTCCAGTTCTGATTTTCTTAAACTTGGTGACATCCACTCTTTCGATCCTATTATATTTGGTACTTAAAAGTCCTGCAGTTATTAATTGGTCTATATAGGTTTCTTCTACCCTATCGTCTTCGTAGGTGAATTTTACAGTGCCTTCCTTGATTTCCTGCAGAAGTCTGTCATTTGATATTGTAGGTGGTGTGTTGACTGAATAAAAGCGGATGCCGATCTCATTGCCCAAGTCTGCTGGCTGCACATCGCTTGGTGAAGATGGGGGGGCACGATGGCCAGAGTGGGATTCTTTTCTTAATTTTGCTTTGGTCGGATCAACTTTTGCAGGTAGTGATTTCTCTGTTTGCTGAGTGGTGGAGTCTGATGATTTGCGGTGTGGTGTGACTTCTTGGGTGATAGGGTCTGTTTCCATGACGGTTTCTTCTGTGAATTGTTTGGTTTTGTGCTCCTGTGGTTTCATTGCTCCCAGGCTACTCTCGGTGACGATTTTAAATATTTCTGTTGAGGGGGCGTCGTCTGGAAATTTTACCTCTGGCAGATTGTTTGCCGCAAACATTTCTCTAATCGTTTTTCCGAATGTTCCTGGTTTTGCAATATTATTGAGGTGTGCATGTATTATACTAGTTAGGATAGTGAAAGGTAATCCTTCACTCAGATTGAGGTATGTCGGCTGCATGAGGGGATTTTCTTTAGTTTTCTTCAGTACTTTAGATGTGGTATCTTGCAGCTTTGCAATTGCTGCATATGTTTTGTTGGGGTCTGTTTCAATCTTCTTATTTGTTCTTTCCTTTTCTCTCAGGTTTCTAATTATTTCTTTTCTTATGGGACAACGCGCTGCTAGTGTTCGATGTTCCCCATTACAGTTCAGGCATTTTGGGTTATCTTTATTGCTACATTCTCTGAATGTATGGCCCTCTGTTGCACATTCAGAGCAGTACTTCTTATCTTTTAGAGGACAGTTTGCAGCTAGATGATTATATTTGTAGCAATTCCAACAGGGTGTTATTGGAAAAAATTCCTCCTGCTCAATTTGATATTTTGTCAGATGATAATGGGATATACACAGGCCATTCTCTAGGGCTTTTTGTGCCATGGAGATCTCTCCAAACCTGACCTTCATCATGGTAGGAGCACCAGGCATTAACACAACCTCCTCGACTCTGGCCCATGCGTTCTTCTCTTGTATATTATTAGCAATATCATTTGGTGTTTGTTTCAGTATGCTCTTATCTACCCTTTTAATCACTATGGACTTTTTGGCTCGTAGTTGAGGTGGTATTACAATTTCGAATCCGTGTTCTTTTAGTTTCTTTGTTGATTCGTCTGAGAGCATATTGTCTACATCTTTTTCTTCAAGACAAAGGACTATGTAAGAGTCCTTTGTTTCTATTAGTGCGGCAAATTTGATGTTTAACTGGGCACACAGTAGTATACCCAGTTCCTCTTTGCGTTTTTCCGATACTCCCCCCAAAAGGGAGCGTACCCGTATCCTATTTCCGGTTGTCCTAGTCATTGCATATGGTCGTTCTCCGTGGCATCAGTCTTATTGTAATTTTGTACAGTTGCCCTACCTATCCAGGCGAGCAACCTAAACACAGGAATTACAGCACCCCCCACCGCCACTTGCTGGTCGAATGGTCGTAGGGTGGTTCCTGTGTCACTCACCTAGTAACCCCGTTAGGGGAACCTATATCCCTATTGTTGTAAATGCTCACTTATAGGCGTGAACTTGATGTGTACCTAATCGGGGGATGGGTGGAGGATTAAGGATTTGCGACCCCCTTCCTAGGTGGAACACGCACGATCACGGTTTCCCAGGAAGGCTCGGCGGAGGGGTGGGTTCTGCTCCTACCCCCTTTCGTGTTCACAAACCCCACCAGTGGAGGTGAACAGTTACAGGGGGGACCCAAGGACGAATACACCTCTAGGGTGCAGGTCCCCAGGCCAGAGCGAATAAAGAAGGAAGAACAAGGTAAAACAGCCAGAGGTGCAATTGACACCAATGGGATCGCGGCCCAAATCCGCTACAGAAAGCCGTTTCAGATCACCCGATCAGGGCCGCCTCTGATCAGGAGTCACCCCTGATCAGTAGGGAAGCACAGAAAGGGCGTTGTCTGCAACGAGCTTACCGGTTATGTGTAGTGATGGTGGTGAGGTGGTCGATTTCGTTCAGGTCGTCAACGGTTGAAAGACAGGCTGGCAGGCTTAAGCAGTGAAGGTTCTAGAAAGAGGTCCGTTCACGGCGAAGGCTGGCTGGCGAATCGTTGATTGGTTGATATATGGATCCTCACCAGAGAGGCTTCATATATAGGTATTGTAGTGGACGTCTTCCCTACAACCGCGTGTCGCATTCCGATGCGCCGCCGTATCCTAGCAACCAAGCGAGAGCCGACACCAGATGGTACGGTAACCTAGCAACGAAACTAGAGACCGGTTACTTCTCGGGTTTTCCCAACATGACTCATAGCGGCTGCTGGGTATATAAGCTCTGTCTCTCCATTGAGATTCACTTGAGTCCTGAACCTCGGCGAGGTAGGTTCTCCCGGCTCCCCGCTCCTTCCCCCCGAGGTACCGCGTGACCATGATCATGATCACCCTAGCCCAGGCGAAGGTTGTGAGACTGATTCCGGTCGAGCACCCTTCGCGCAAGAAACTCAATCTTCTTGTTATAAAAGATTTTTTTGACCACATCGGACTAAAGGGGGTGACGGGGGTCGTCCGGAGTAGCGGTGGTACCCTTGTCATCACGTTCGAGGAATGGGGGCAGGCCCACAAATTACCCTACCGAACGATTATCAATGGAGTCGACGTCATGTTTGACGCCTTACTTCAGGATAACTTAGTTTTGGGAGTCATTTCCCACTCTGAAATTGAGTATCTCGAAAGAGACGAACTTGCCGAGCTGATTGGAGATCAGCTCTCAGTACTTAGGAAGCTGACCAGCACAACTGCCCTGGTTGGTTTTCCTAAGAAACTTCCTAGCTCCGTTATACTGGGTTGGGAGAAAATCCCAGTAAAACCTCAACAGCAAAAACCCACTCGCTGCTACAATTGCCAGAAATATGGCCATCTGGCGAGGAAGTGTCATGCTCGCGAGGTGTGCTCTAGCTGCGGGGCACCCGGCCACACCGACGCTGACTGCCAGGCGGCCGTTAAGAAGTGCGCGGCTTGTGGTGGCCCTCACTCCTCCTCCGACCGGCTTTGTCCCAAGTGGAGGGAGGAGTGCAGGGTGGCCAGGCTGCGGGCGAAAGAAAAATTGACTTACAGGGAGGCTCTCCTTGTAGTCAAAAATCAAGAAAAAGAAAAAAACAAGAAAAGAACAAGCAAGACAAAAACAACCACGACATGAACAACCGAGAACCCGATATTCCTACAGAAGACCAGAAAAAAGAAGACCAGAAAGAAGAAGACGAAGAACAAGATCAAAAAGAAGACGAAGAACAAGAAGAAGAATGGAAAGTAAAAACTAAAAGAAGAACAAAGAAAAAAAAAAAAAAAAGAAGACCAACCAATCAGCTTCGGCCGAAATAGCCTAACGGCGAAGAGGCCAGAAATCCCAAACAACTTGAATTGAGATTCACTTGAGAACTGAACCTCGGCGAGGTAGGTTCTCCCGGCTCCCTGCTCCTTCCTCCTGAGGTACCACGCGACCATGTTCACCCTAGCCCAGGCGAAGGTTGAGACTGATTCCGGTCGAGCACCCTTCGCGCAAGAAACTAAATCTTTTTGTTATTAAAGACTTTTTTGACCACATTGGACTCAAGGGGGTGACAGGGGTCGTCCGCAGTAAAGGCGGTACCCTTATCATCACCTTCGAGGAATGGGGGCAGGGCCACAAATTGCCTCCCCTTGTGGACATCAATGGAGTCGACGTCATGTTTGACGCCTTACTTCAGGATAACTTAGTTTTGGGAGTCATTTCCCACTCTGAAATTGAGTATCTCGAAAAAGACGAACTTGCCGAGCTGATTGGAGATCAGCTCTCAGTACTTAGGAAGCTGACCAGCACAACTGCCCTGGTTGGTTTTCCTAAGGAACTTCCTAGCTCCGTTATACTGGGTTGGGAGAAAATCCCAGTAAAACCTCAACAGCAAAAACCCACTCGCTGCTACAATTGCCAGAAATATGGCCATCTGGCGAGGAAGTGTCGTGCTCGCGAGGTGTGCTCAAGCTGCGGGGCACCCGGCCACACCGACGCTGACTGCCAGGCGGCCGTTAAGAAGTGCGCGGCTTGTGGTGGCCCTCACTCCTCCTCCGACCGGCTTTGTCCCAAGTGGAGGGAGGAGTGCAGGGTGGCCAGGCTGCGGGCGAAAGAAAAATTGACTTACAAGGAGGCCCTCCTTGCAGTCAAGAATCAAGAACAGAACAAACTAGACAAAAACAACCGAGACAAGAACAATCAAGATAAGAACAAACAAGACCAGAACAATCAAGATATGAACAACGAAGAACCTGATAATATTATCATAATAGAAGACCAGACAGAACAAGACCAAAAAGAAGAAGACGAAGAACAAGAAGAAGAATGGAAAGTAAAAACTAAAAGAAGAACAAAGAAAAAAAAGAAGTCCAACCAATCAGCTTCGGCCGAAATAGCCTAACGGCGAAGAGGCCAGTAATCCCAAACAACTTGAATTGAGATTCATTCTCGCCTCACTTCTACAACACGCAACACCTCCTCCTCCGCCGCTGCCTGGCAGCCCTCGCCTCTCCTCCGCCTGCCTGGCGGTCCTCGCTCCCGCCAGCGAGCATGGCGACCCACCAGCTGTCCTTCTCTGAGCTTCCTCACCAACCAGCTTTCTCATTCTGGTCTCTCTTCTTGAACAAGCAACACCTCCTCCAGCAAGCTCCACGCTGTCAGCATTCATTCAACCAGGAGGCCAGCAACAGGCAACATCTTCTCTAACGAAGCTCCTGCACATCTACATCCTTCAACACGCTACTCACCGAACGTCTCTACTGAGCAGCTCCTCACCTCACCGCACCTCCAGCACCAGACTGTAAATCATATAACTTATATTATACAAGAAAACCACATTAGAGTTTCCATCCATCCTGAGTGCTAGACAACATTATACCACGAACTCCTACAGTATATTCACGAAACTCTACCAACAAATCAGAGACTAAAAATGTGAACCATAAAACAAGATGATAGTTGTGTAAGATGTGGCGAGGTAGAATATCCATTACATGTGTTTTACTTCTGTTTCCATGACAAAGAGATAATTAAATGGTTTAAAAATCTCCTGAATACAGTCTGCAATGTCAATAGCAAATTATTTCTGCATTTCTTAATGTTTAACATTAACTGTAGTGATAATAAGGATAAGAATACAATGATCATGCTAATGTCAGAATATATTTACTGTATGTGGTTAAGTAGGAAAGAAAATTATAATGTTAAGGAGACTCTAGCCTTTATTAAAGGCAGGATATATAATACTAAATTTATGATCAAGGGTATTTTAAAAGAAAAGTCATCCAAATATTTCACTTACAAATATGTTAATATGTAATATTTGTGTATGCAGTGTATGTAGATTGTAAAAAAAAAAAAAAAAAAAAAATACTACCGTTACAGATGGGAGCATGACATCTTGTAATATTCCAATGTATGCCTGCGCCGTGAAACGACCCCTCATCCCTGCGAGTTCACCAACACCACTCCAGTCCATTCAACACCAAAAACCAGCAGTAATGTGGCCACTCCGCCTTGACACAACAACGTTTCCGTTGTCATATTTGCGAGAAGAAATTATGTAAATGACAGGGAGGACGATATGGGAGATCGCGGTGGTAGATACGATAGTTGGACAGGTAGCAGGGAGATAAGTTATGTTGGGGCCATGCTATATTAAACACTGCATCGACCATTGTAGTGTATACGTAAGCAACAGTGATGATATGGTATCCATCAAGGCGGTGTCACACAAGCTAATATTTTTGGCATTATTTAGCATCCTGCCACCGAAAACCACAGTTGTCAACTCTTCTCACTAGAATTTCTCCTAATAGGATTATTCTTATTCCAGAATTGTGTCAAGAATGCCAGAAAAGTTGTTAAAGTATTCAATTTTATTATGTATACTGTTACTGTGCTTATGACATAAATCTAACGGAAACATTGTGCCTAAAAAGAAAAAATCTAGTGAAAAGCACTTGAGAAAATTTGGCACCAATGGTTTTCGTTGGTAAAATGTCAGTGGATGTTGAAAAAGTGAGCTCCTGTGACACTGCCTTAATAATTATACTGAATTTTTCATAAAATAGTAAAATTTTAAAGGACTTAATATATTACTTATATATTTGTAATAGAATACAGTAAAATAAATGATTAGCATTATTATATGTTGTTATGGATACCCGCTACTACGAAAAATGTCTGTAATGTTTTATCAATTTTACGAAACAATGACGCAGTATTCATACTGCCTTGTGTTCTGCGTTTTCCAAATGCAGATCATCTGTAGAAAATATTTTCTCGTCACAAAATATGACTCATTCCCAAACATCATTGCTCTTGTTTGAATTCTGTCTCGCAAATACCAGGCACTGCTTTTTATGTCGTTGGGTTATTGCAGGTTTTCTTGCTGGGATGCGTGAGTGAATACCTTGTAAATTCAATCTTTTCCTTATCGTTCGCGTTATGCACTGCAGTTGCAACGCCTCATTTATCTTACATGTAGGCGTAGCTTGTATCTTTTCATGAATCTGTTCATCTTCATATGGTGTACCTGAGCGAGGATGGTCTGAACGGTGTCAGTTTATTAATTTGCTTTCTTCCATATGCCACCTGATCAATATCTTTACAGTTTTTGTGTTTACTTCGTATCTCTCTGCTATGTTCACTGGGTGTACACCACTCCTATGCAATGATATCATAGCACCTCCCATTGCCATCGTGGTCTCGTACCTCCTTGTTAACCTCTCCATGGATAGCGTGCTGCGTTCGCAGGTTGTAACTTGTAAGACTTCCTCTATTATGACACCCATATGAGTCGGGTAACATATTTATGAGGTTTCGACTCGACGCTCCCTATGGTTCATGTAAGAATTCGAAGCTTCTACCTAAACATGCATACCAATTAACCAGCTGTTTCAATATTCATCGGGTAAAGTGCAGAAGATACTTGATTCCTTGACTGTATATGTGTTTGTTTTTTTATTTGAAACCTATCTCGATTAATCCTTTCGCTGTGATTCCCGCACTTACCATTATATTCTGACAACCGCCAGACGATTTTATTCAGCTTAGAGTAACCTCCCGCAGCCAAAGCGATAAGTGTTAAATTCTGTTCTTGTGTGAGCCATTGATGTCAAATAGAAACTGCGTACTCTAATTGTTACGTAAAAATGCCATATTTATAACATCAACTGTTTACTACGACAACTTATGAACTTTGCTCTAAACATATTGTAAGATATATGTCTAAAATAATCACTTTATTCAATTACTTGTATGCAGAGGTGTGTGATAGTACATGAGCCAGTGTGTTTATTGTGAAAGTGTGAGTATATGTTGCTCTCACCGAGTGGCAAGGCTAGCATTGATTACCGGGGTCACAGTCATCAAGAAACACCACCACCACTTAATCTTAAGTATAACAAACTCAACCCAAGTTTGACACCTTGTGACATTATGAAGCAAAACACTACATCCTGATTTATCACAGATCACACTCTGAAACATGTTAACCTCACCGCCCTAACCTTGGTCTGTCCCCATACGTTCAACGTTTTCTAAATGGTAGGGAAAGGTTTGGGTTTATATATTGTACTACAAGCTAGAGAAGATAATATGTCTTTTTTCTAAGATCAAGGATCACACTCTAAGATGGTTCACAGTCCAATATTGTCGTTTCTTTTTCTTGAGTTATTTATTCCTTTACGATTTTTATTTTTATATTATGTAAAGGAGAAAGACCAACAACTAATATCTGTGTCCCTTAATGTGTAATAGTTTTATACTAATGATGAAAAGTGAAAATGGGTCCCATAAGCATGGCTGCCCGTTAGAGACAGTGTGGATGCAACAAACTGCACACTAAATTTTCGGTACATAAGGAGGCAAGAATGGAGTGTGACCAGTACTGCAATCGACTATCTTCATTATCCAACTTTTTCAAGTTAGGTACCCAATTACAGCCGGGTGGACTGGGAGTGCCACCCAGGGTCTTATCTTCGTGTTTCTGAAGTATCGCACATAAAATCAAAATGTCATATAATTGTGATTTTAGTCCAGTGAAATTTATTATCCAAATAAACGAAAGAAATACGGTGGTTTACATTTATATATAACAACGAAGTGTTTAACGAGCTTAAGGTACCATAGTAATATAAGAATACAAGAAACTTATAAATTTTGATATTTTTATCACAAACAAAAAATGGAATTATGTCTACACATACACAATCATACAATATCGTGTATGAATTCAACAGTTGTACTAAATTGGAGAAAATACTTGTTTTTTTTCTGGTTGAAATAATTGCCTAAAGATAGTGATAGAAATATCAATGTTTTATCTTCGTACGAATAATCACAGTGTCGTGTACGATCTGAAGTAGTCGTTTTTACTGTGAAAATTAACCCAGAAAGAAAGATAGAGACCACAGTGTATTCAGCTCACGTAACTGAGAAAATAACTCACTCTCACGGCTCATCGAGACGGCCACATTCTAACTGCTGGAAAAAAATACTCAAACTTCAGTCATTCCAACTCCACTTTGGAGGATAGCGGCGGTGGGGAGTGGGGGAAGGGTGTTACGATATGGGACGAGGAGGTGAATAGTGATGGGGGTGGGTGAACAGTGGTGTTGTACAGTAATGGGGTAGGGTAGTTCGTGGTGTGGGGGCGGGATGACCAGTAATGGTACTCTAGAAAGGTAGGTCATGGTGTGTGGAGGTGAACAAGGGTGGTGCTGTTGGGGGGGGGGGGGGTAGTTTGTGGTGTAGTGGGAAGGACTGGTGAATGGTGGCGGAGTGGCGGATGTGGTAGTAGTGTAAGGGAAATGTTGGTAGTTGGAGTTCTAGATCATTTTGTGTGTGTGTGTGATGTTTGTGTGTGAAACAGGGCAGCATTTTGATCTTGATAAAAATGCTCACCTGGTCGGAAACTTTGATGGGAATGATCCTGACACATTCTTTGTTCATTTTGAGAAATTTGCTTCAAACTTTAAGTGGAAAAAATAACATTGGGCTGTTTTAGAACACACAGAGTTCGTACAAAAGGCTAGACAAATGTATAACAGTCTCAGCAATGAGGCTTGTATGGATTATGACTTTGTGAAGAGTAGTGTTCTACAAGAATATGCTTTGGGACCAGAGACTTATCGTACAAGACTCAAGAATCACCTTTGACCTAATTTACGGAAGTGATCATTGTGGAACAATTTAGGAGTAGAGTTCCTCCTGAAATTCATTTTTATATTAACGAAAAAAGAATTATGTGAAGAATACCGAACATCTAAGTCTATGCACATGACACTAGGGGTTTATAAAGGCTAGCTCACGTGGTTCAACTCCGAGAGAGTCATGATCATGCCACTAGTTATGTACAGTCAAGGAATCAAGTATCTTCCGCACTTTGTCCAGTGAATATTGAAACTTGGCGGAATATTTTGGAATCGTTGCCGTGACTAGTGCTGGTCAATTAGCATGCATGATTAGATATAAGCTTCGAATTCTTACATGAATCATAAGGAGCGTCGAATAGAAATCTCATATGTTACCCGACTCGTATCAGAGTCATAGTGGAGGCAGTCTTACAAGTTACAACAATATTTCAGCGTGTCTAGATTACCTGTGAATGCAGCACGCTAGCCATGGAGAGGTTAACAAGGAGGCACGAGACAACGATAACAATGAGAGGTGCTATGATATCGTTGTATAGGAATGCTGTATACCCAGTGGACATAGCAGAGAGATACGAAGTATGAACCAAAACTGTGACGAAATGGATTGGGCGGTATATGGAAGAAGCCACATTGATAAACAGACACCTTTCAGTTCATCTTCACTCACGCATACCAGAAAAGAAACCTGCATTAACCCAAGAACAGTAAGTCATATTTTGTGACAAGAAGACATTTTCTGGAAAATTGGTAAAACAATACAGACATTATTTGTAGTAGCAGGTATCCATAACAGCTAACATTTAATGCTAATCAGTTCTTTAAGCTTATAGTACTTTATAAAAGATTCCTTATAATTATTAAGGCGGTGTCACACGAGCTCACTTTTTTCAACACCCTCTGATATTTGACCAACGAAAACCATTGGTGCCAAATTTTCTCATGTGGTTTTCACTAGATTTCTCCTTATTAGGCACAATGTTTCCGTAAGATTTATGTCATAGGCACGGTAACAGCATATATTAATCAGAGAGCACCCAACCTTCATAGCGAGCGGACGTGCTACGCGTCGCTCCCTGCTCAGTTCAAATCGCTGACCGTTACGACTGTCTGCCTTGTTTTTCGCGTTGGGTCCGTTCTGACTGTTTTATCATGTAGTTGTACATGAATATCATTATTCTTGTACACTGCGCTTCTTCCCTATCCTATCCTTTCGCCTAGAGTCCCTGCTGTTTGGTAACGACGCGAACCCTGCGGGCAGAGCCTCAAGGGGGGCTCTCAGAGGGCTGCTGAGTCGAGACAGTAAGGGTGGCAACATTTTCTGTTAGGGATTCAACAGTGCTTCATAACCTGTCACTGCTAGGTGTTAGGGCTTGGCTAGGCCCCCGCCAGGGGATTGTCTGTTCACCCGACCCCTAGACCCGTCTTTACTCGCCCAGCAAGCGGACAGAAGGAGCGGCATCCATGGGGTTTAGCTGAGGTGGACAGATTAGGTAGAATTTTCATTGATTCATTCACGTATGTTACTGACCATGGCCAAAGTGAGAGTGAAGATCTCTGGAACCCCGACCCAGGGGTCTCGGATAGGGCTAAAAAGGCTATTGAGCGACCTAAGGGTGAGAATAAATAGACTTGTGGATCTGAGAGATGGTTACATCATCCTCACAGAAACAGATGAAGATGCTGATAAACTACTTAAGTCTACTGTAGTGCCATGGACAAAATGAAAACTAATGGTTCCGAGGTCATTGTCCCACGGGAGTACGGCACCAAGCTCACACTTGTATGTAAGACGTTAGACAAAGTTGTAATGGAAAATAATGCAGAAGAAATAAGAGACGAAATAAAAAAGCAAAACAATGTCAAGATTGTGGAGGTGTATCCTATGTATGCCCATAATATAATCAAGGTTCACTTTGCAGACACATCGGATGCAAAAAGAATGAAGGAGAAGGGGCTCTATGCATATGGCACTTCCATCTCATCACACTAAATAGAATATGAAAAGTATACTCCCATCCAACAATGTATGAAGTGCTATAAATACAATGACCACGTGACAAAGAACTGCACCCTGCAAGGGGTCATATGCTCTGAGTGTTCATCTGATCAGCACTTCTACAAAGACTGCTGTAGCACCATAAAAAAGTGTGTCGTCTGCGAGGGTGACCACAGGACCTTCTCTGCCACCTGCCTGGTCAGGAAACAGGTACTTCAAGAAACAGAGAAGAAACTGACCGAAATAACCAAACAAAAAGAAACCAGGGAAATTTCTAATACCATAGAAAGGACCACTCAGTCGACGATCATGGCTTACAGCCAAACCCTAAAAGACGCTCTAAAAGAAACTCAAGCAGACTCCCAAAAGCTCAACAATGTCAGCGAGACCATGGAAGTCCTGCAATCAGAGATAAGAACCACCAAGGACTCAAAAAAACAGGCAGTTACTGAGTCACTGGGCGCCATGAGGGACGCAGTGGCCGAGAGCATCAGGAGCGTCTCCTCTCCACAGCTGGACGAGTCCAAAGCCACCACTATGTACCTGTCTTACCTGCATGCCCATCACTTGAACATAGTTCATCCAGGTTCATTCTCGAAACACCTCAACGAGACACTAACCAGGAACAACATTGCACCTGTTGAAATAAGCGACAAAGTCCCTTCAAAAGAACTGAAGGCAGTAACCCACTCAACGACTTATCGACGACCTCAACCCACGCCAGAAATAGACCATGATCTCCTTGACTTAGGCAAAAGTCAGTATAACCGCAATCCCGACGTGGCCAGTCAGTCCCCCTGGGATCACAGCTCCAACGACACCGTAAATGCCCGCGATCCCATTACATGCACTCCCAGCGACGACAGTGACCATCTGACTGCAACCACAGTCAATGGTTGCGACCAGATGATGACGACTCACCCCACAGAGGAACAAGACCCTCGAGCTGCAGCGTCAGTTGATTACTACGACACGCAGGCCCAGGACCTGAACACCTTCCTGTACACGGGTGACGAGAAGTTCGAGGGCCCGCCATTGACTGACAAGCAGATGTCCGAATGTTATGCTAAGAAGTTCCGTCCCCCTAGAAATGGCAGAAGCCGAGCAAACACTCCAAGCGACGCCCCAAGCTACAGTCTCCGAAATGGCTGTCGTTAGCAGGATGAAAATTGTCCAACATAATGTCAAACACTGGTCCCTTAATAGACGTAACGAACTGTCTAACTTATACTATCAATTAGACCCAGACATCATTCTGTTAAACTACACTGGCATAAAGGACGAAAGTAAGCTGAAAATTTTTGGCTACACTGTACACCAGAGGAACATGACGGGTGAGCTGAACGATGGTGTCGCTGTGGCCAAAAGGTCATGTCCGAGTCACAGAGTGTTGCCAGACTTCGAGGATTCAGTTCTGGGAGTGCAGGTGGAGACAACTACGGGACCTGTTATCATATGCACAATGTACCTACCTCCCAGACGTCCTTGTTTACCCGAACAAGACCTAAACCAGTTGCTACGCCACAGAAAACCAACATACATCATAGGGGACTTAAATGCGCGCCACTCCATACTTCGACACGGTAATGAGAACAACGTCGGTGTGGCGCTATATGACAACATCAGAAGGGGAAAACTGCAACACCTCGGGCCAGATATCCCGACATTGATCAGACGTGCCAGTGCCACAACACCCGACATAATCCTCTCTAACAACGAGGCCCTCCTGAACAGGCACGTTACCGCCGGATCAATCAGTTCCAGCGATCACCTGCCAGTCGTCGTGACGCTCTTATCCAATCCCATTATGATTCCCGCCAACATCAGGTCAAACCTCAAACTGGCAGACTGGGACTCCTTCAAGGATTCTCTCAGTCTCAAGCAGGGGAGAAACCTGGAAGAAGCCAGCCCCAATGACATCGACGACGCGGTCGAACATTGGTATAAGGATGTGAAGACGGAGATGGACAACAACATCCCGACCACCAGTTACAGGACCATTCCCCATCCTGACACTAGTCACCAGCTGAGGCAGCTCAGTGTCCAGTACGCTCACGTGAGACAGCTAGCCAGTATCCGCGGGTGGACGCAGGAGCTGAGAGACCGGTACTGAGAGCTACAGACGGACATCCAGCAAGGGAGCAAACGTCTACATGAACAAAAGTGGGCCGCCTTGGTGTGGGAGGCAGCCAACAATTACCGCGATTCTGCTGCCTTCTGGAAAGGGATCAAGCGACTGATGGGTTCCACCTCTAGCACGGTCCTCTACCTGCTTGACCAAAACAACGTAAAAATATTCGAGGAAGAAAACCAAGAACAACTACATCGGCGATATTTACGAAAGATCTTTACCATTAATGAATAGGAGAACGAGGGCTTCGACAGGGAGTTTGAGGAGGACATTGTATGTCAGTTGCAGGTCCATCAGCACCTGCTCCAGCCGCTCTCACGGGCTGACTTCACTAGACTGGTTGACGGAAGCTACCTGACGGAGCGCATAGTTCCTGCAGATGTGTCAGCCGTCATAAAAGGGTTTAAAAACAAATCACCTGGTCAAAGTCACATTAACAAGAAGGTCCTGGCTCAACTCCCCGACAACATGATAGAGAGGCTTGCTCATATATGCAACGCCTGCCTCGCCTCTGGATGCTTCCCTAAGATGTTCAAAATTGCCGTTATTCGCCTCATACCAAAAGAAGGGAAGCCTCCAAACAAAGTCGAAAACTTTCGACCAATATCGCTGCTAGAGGTACCTGCCAAAATCTTCGAAAAAATAGTCAACAAGCGATTGCGGATGTATCTGGAGGACGAAGACGTGCATAATCCCCCCCAGTTCGGCTTCCGCCAGTACAAAGGCACATCCACCGCCATAGCTCAGGCCTACCAGCAGATCGCCAATGCCATGACTGGCCGCCTGCAGTGCAATATAGTACTGAGGGACGTCAGTAAAGCGTTTGACAAAGTTTGGCATGCAGGGCTGCAGTATAAGATCATACAACTGGGGCTACCCGAAAATCTGACGCGCCTGCTGTGTAACCTCATTATGAATCGCAGAGCCAAAATCAAGATGCAAGAACTATTTGGAGAAGAATTCTCACTATCGAGCGGTGTGCCTCAGGGCTGACCTGCCACCCCCAATCGTCGGCAGCGAGTACGTCATGTATGCCGACGATGTAACACAGATCGTCACCTGCCCAGGAAGGTCCAAAGCAAGGATGGCGCAACTCACTGCTCGGGCAATAGAGGAGATCTCGGAGTATGAAAATATATGGAAAATAAAAACAAACAAAACGAAATTTGAGGTCATACCCATAGCCAAATTCAAACCGGCCCCATTGATGATCGACGACGAAGAGATTGAGTACTCTAAACAAGGCAGGTTGCTTGGCCTCATCATTTCTCGGACGGGCATCATTCCCCATGTTAAGGACAGACTAAATAAATCCAAAGTCGCCGCAGCCAAATTAAAACGTTTTAAATTGATGCCTGGGAAGATACAAGTTCACCTGTACAAGGCGCTGGTGAGGCCTGTGTTGGAGTACTCATCTATACCACTCGTCACACTCGGGAAGACTAGACTACAACAACTACAGAGCTTCGAAAACAAGTGTTTGAGGTCAGCCAGTGGCCAAGCGCCACCCTACCAGGAGACAGTGGAAACCATCCACCTAAGAAATAAAACAGAGGCCCTCAACTTCAGGTTCCATCGCCTAGGGAAGAAGGTTTGGGACAAGCTCCTGGACGACCCTCACAGTCCAGACCAACTACGCAGGGAAGACATCAACGGAGGGAGACCCCACGCCTGGTGGCCCCTGAGTCTGCCCGCACTACAACAACCCAACCCGCGACCCATCTATGTCCGCCACAGTGATCCACCTTAGATTAAAACTTAGATGATATTAATTCACATTTAACAAGTCACAATCAAGTGAGTCCATAACGTAATACAGTATAAGATTTTAATAAACTTGTAATTGTAAAATCAATCTAGTCATTGTCTACTAAAATAACCATTGTGCAACCTCATTTTAAATCCTAGGTTAGCTTAGCTAGTCAACAAACTCTGTAATATGTAAAACAAGGGGTGTCGTCCCCCTCTGTTTAACTCATTAAACTTTTTTTCCAACCTTTCCCCCCACGACTATATGTTGTGACTTCTCCATCCCTCATGTCTGGCTGTGCCTTGAGCCCCAGCATGCCTTCCATCCTTTCCCCACCTTAACCTAAAAATAAAAAAAATAAAAAAAAAAATAAAAATATACATTAATAAAATTGAATACTTTAACAACTTTTCTAGTATTATTGACAAAATTATGGTATAAGAATAATACTGCTAGGAGAAATTCTAGTGAGAAGAGTTGATAACTGTGGTTTTTTCGGCGGCAGGATGCTAAATTATGCCAAAAATATTAGCTTCTGTGACACAGCCATTATGAATACTATATCACCACTGTTGCTTTACGTATACTCTACAATGCTTGATGCAGTGTTTAATATATGGCCCCAACATAACTTATCTCCATACTACCTGTTCAAATGTCGTATCTACCACAGCGATCTCCCATATCGTCCCCCCTGTCACTTACATAATTTTTTCTCGCAAATATGATGACAGCAATGTTGTTGCGTCAAGGCGGAGTGGTCACATTACTGCTTGTTTTTGGAGTTGGTTGGCCTGGAGTGGTGTTGATGAACTCGCAGGGAGTCAGTGGTCGTCTCACGGCTCAGGAATTCATTGAAATGTTACAGGATGTCATGCTCCCATCTGTAACGGTAGTACTGGTACCGGAGGGTGAACAGTTCTATTTTCGTCCAGGACAAGAGCCCGATCCACACTGCCAGGATTGTTAGCGACTGGTTTGCGGCTCATCCAAACATCATAATACCGCTGTGGGTGCCCAAGTCACCGGATCTTAATCTTATAGAAAGCCTCGGTTAGATGTGAAGGTCAAAGAAACTATAATGTGCTAATTAACAAGGAGAACAACTTGTGGGAGACCTTCCGATGCCAGAGAAACATTACACAACACCTTGTTGAATCTATGCCGACGAGGCCCCAGTATGTAATATATGCTAATGGAGGATATGCAAAGTACTGAAGTATTCACAGTAAATTTGTCATATAACTATCCTTATTTGTTTTGATGGTCTAATAAAGCTCTGATTGTTTTCTCCATGCTTACCTTATTAGTTTCAACTATTAATAAATTAATACTTTCGCATAAATGCTTTTGAAAGCCTAGTATATTGGTTGACGGGTCTGAGTTGTGACCAGGGATTCGGTATCTATGAATATAAATGTAATTCGGCATTGGTCGTTACCAAATGTGTGATGAATAGAATGCATAAGCATATTTTTATGCCATCCCACCTCTTTATCTAGAATTTGCCACTAGTCAAATAAAATTTGAGGCTTAATGGTGAAAGCAAAAAGGAAAAAAACCCTGCTACTTGTGGTCACAACTACAAGCAGGGTAAGTACTATAATGACTAATATTATATTCACCAGGCTCTTAAATAAGCCTCAGATTAACTCATATTGAGGAGGAATCATACAATACATATTTTTTTAATATAATAAAATTAGGGACATATTTACAAATACAAATAAAAGAACAAATGAAATACATACAGTACAACCAAAGCCTAAACTAACCTAAACCCTAACCTCAGCTTACCATACAGTTGAACAGTACAAAATAATACCACTTATCTCCATATACATATATCCTGATTCCAGACCAACTGTACCAGACTTGGACCACATGCTTTCACTAGCCAGGCTTAACTGCCTCTTTGCACTTACCAGCTCAGTTGGTAGACCAGTGACCCACACAGTGCTGATACCATGTCGCCACTTACCAAACTATTGTACCTAACTAATACACAACATAGATTGGTTTACTTAATACATAAATATTGTAAATTAATAATTATATCATATTAAACAGACATTACATACAGGAACAAAGTAATATTTAATATAACACTACCTATAACACTCCCCCTTCAAGATAAAACACTTGTGTTTTATTTTCAGTCTAGTGCACGAGATATAGCATCTGCTATGAGATTCTCTTTGCCTTTAATATGTCTGATCTCGATATTATATAGCTGCAGAGAAGATCGGTGATGAGAGTTAAGTAGTTAACACCCCAGACAGACGCAAGAAAAACTAGTTGTGTCATATAAACTTGAAAGAACCATACCATGAGAGACGAGTAGAGAGTGATAGAGAAAATGAGATACAAAGTAAGGCACAATATGGCTGTTTGCAGGAAAATGAGGAGGAGGTTGATGAACCTGATGATGTTAAACTCGGTAGCTGTGAGGATAAAGTTGGGCAGAACTCTGTTGTAATGGGTAAGCTTGACTATTTGGACCCTGAGAAGAGGTGTGAAATTATCGAAGGCATTATTGAATACAAATCTTTATTTCCTGATACTCCGAGGAAGACCAATGATGTGCAAGTGGAGGATGTTGCTCCTATTGAACAACATCCTTACAGGGTAAATCCAAAGAAGACGGAAATCATGAGGAAGTCGAATATATGCTTGAACAAGATTTGATAGAGCTTACCTTGTGTTTTAGTTTTTAAGCTTGATGGGGTTTCCTACAGATTTCGAGCAGATTATAGAAAAAAATAATAGCAAAACCAAATCAGATTAATATCCCATTCCCAGAGTGGAGGATTGTATTGACCAGGTAGGGGATGCCAAATTTGTAACTAAATTAGATTTATTAAAAGATTATTGGCAGGTAGGTTTGACTGAGACGGAGGCTATCTCAGCATCTCTATAAAGTGTTACCATTTGGAATGAAAAACTCTGGTGCATGTTCTTAGAGACTAGTAAATGAAGTACTGCGTGGCATTGAAGGTTGTTCTGTATATATAGATGATATCATATTGCATTCCAAGGAATGGATGGATCATTTGCCACTTATCAGAAGAGTGTTTGACAGATTTTATGAAGCAAACCTTAATGTAAGTTTGATGAAGAGTGATTTTGTAAAAGCTCAAGTTGAACATTTAGGTTATGTGATAGGCTAAGGAAAAGTGAGACCGATTGATGAAAAGTTGAGAGCATTGTAAAATTCCCTGTTGTTGAAGAAAATTTAATTTGTATGGGGTGTTCATTATGAAGATGCTTTTACCAGGATTAAGTAAATGTTGATTAATTCTATAATTTTGTCAACTCCAAATAATGATAGACCATTTAAGTTGTCCATTGATGCAAGCTATGTTGGAGTAGGTGGTGTATTGTTGCAAAAGAAGCAGGGTATTGATCATCCATTATTTTATTTTTCAAAGAAATTTTTTTTATACCAGAAGAACTATAGTACTGTTGAGAAGGAAACTCTAACTTTGATTTTAAGTTCAACCATTTTCATGTATATTTGTATGGTTCTGGAACCCCAGTTCTAGTGCTTACATGCCATAATCCTTTGGTATTTTTGCATAAGATGAGGAATGCGAATCAACGTCTTCCCTGCTGGAGTCTTATGTTACAAGATTATACCTTGTATCGCATTCCATTTAGTCAAAAGTCAAGCTGAGGGATGACTCATGCCTCGTTTGGGAAAGGGGGAGTACATATGGCGATGTATTTGCCTAGCATTAATATACTAAGATGTGTTCTGTATGTTCTTTTTATCAGTAACCATTACAAGAACGGTTTGGTTTTCTATGAAAGATGTAGATAGATGTTTGTCCTTGGAAATTAGGGTTTTTTTTTTATTTAACGTGAATTATATTGGTCCAATGTAATTTTTAATATTTTCTAATCATATAATATTATGTACTTATACAAATAAATTGTGAGTTAATATTCAAATTGTATAATATGAATTGTTTGTTTGTGTTGGAAACATTCTCTTCCTCCAGGGGTCAATACAGGGTGTGAATGTGAGATCAGGAGACTGATTGTATTCTTGTTTCATCCATTGTATATCCTGCTTTGTGTTATTAATTTAATCACTAATATTTAGGGTGAATACTAAGTGATATTTCTGTGAATGGAGGAAGAGTCTTATTGTGAGATTAAAATTTATTATTTACTAATTCAGTTGGGCCACAAGGCCGTGCAGTGTCCATGTCTGTACTCGTGTTTTTATTTAAAATATAATAGTTGTTAATAGTTATAAATTAGCATTTCTTAGTCCTGCCTCAATTTGCACAGTATGGTGAATAATTTTCCTTGGATGTATTCTCACAGGGTATTCATTTATATTAATGTCACCTTCAACTGTCAGCCAAAGGTAGCAAGGAGTGTCTACATATTATCACGTGTCAAAGGAGTAAGGCTCGTAACAAACAAAAACTGAATGTATTTAAAGAGAATTACGATATATGGTTCTTAAATTTGTATTAAGAAGAAATCCAACTATGGTGTAATGTATGGATTGAATGCAGCCCCTTTTATTAACTGAATACTTGATGATTGGAATAAAGAAACTTAAATAAAATTTACAAACGCTTACCACTAATAACAATGAAATAAAGCTAATCGCATGATCATACTAGGTTACTTTAAGGTTGCCAATATCACTGACAACCAAATCAATACACGATTCTAGAACATAAATACATAAATCATCAATACAGCCAGCCAGCCTCAACAATGAATACCATGAGTACATCACCCGATCGAAGACAGAATTCAACAGACAACGCAGGCCAGTGATGTAGGTCTGAAGACTACCCAAGCTTGCGAACTACTGACCCGACTCTGAAGCCGTCGGCTTTTGTGGGTTCCTTTGAGCAGACTGACCCAAACATCGTACTTAACATGTCATTGTTAATGCTATTGCAGTATTACAGAATTTAATATTATAAACTATTCACAAAAACACAATGTAATTCTAGTCTGAAAAAAAATATAATTATACAATATATATCAAGAATACATACACAGTTACAGTACGTCCGGCAGGGACATACAGCTCATGAAATTATCGGTTGTTAAGGGCATTTCTATCATGAGTTACATTGCACATAACAATATCCTGATCTGTTAACCAAAGCCTTTATTTCAGAAGGTGAGCCTGATTAATAGGCCTAAGGGTTGGAACACTGCTGAAAGAGGTAGGTTATTTAGTAGTGGCTGTGACACTTTTTGAGAAGGTCCTTCAGAATTAACATAGAGATACTGATCCGGACTGTTGAAACCAACTTGATGGTGCTGGTTGTGTCTGTTGCCCCACGGTTGCCAAAAGGAGATTTATTGTGGATAGCATTCGGAACTGGCAAGAGTTTCTGGTACCTCACAGCCAATGAGGTAGCATGCGGCCTGGAACCAGAGAAGGCACAGGCACTGCCAATGTTCCATTGTCTTGACAGTTTGCGACACCATGTCCAGTTTCGCTAGACACGGTAAGAAGATTGCCTGGACAATCTGGAACGTGCTACCAGAACTGACAGATGTACTGTTGAAGCTGTCGTCAGCACCACATGACATCGTAGAAGATATCATGCACACCATCGAGAGGTTTTTTATCCTTCTGTATGACAGAACAAGCACATGCAAAGACATTGACAAGGCACGAAAGAAACTCTTCATGAAGAAGAGCAATGTTCAGCCAATCCACCTAACCAAGGCAGCTCTGGAGGAGCATGTGAAGAGGGCGTCAACCAGGAAGGATATGTGTAGCGCAATATACTGCTACCAGCACCAGAGTTACCTCCACCAACCAAGAGGGGTTGAACCAAAGATAAGGAAGGACTGTATGAGCAGTACTGGATGAGACTACCTCGGGCAGCTCACACCTGCTATGAGATAGTATCATGCAAGTGCAAGAAGGGTTGTATGAAGGGTTGCAAGTGCAAAAAGGCTGCACTTGAATGCATAGCCCTGTGTTTGTATGAAGGGGAATGCTCATATAAATGACTTTCTGCCCTCCGAAGGAAACTGCAACTGTATCTCTTAACATAAGAACATAAGAATGGAGGAAACTGCAGCGGGCCTATTGGCCCATACTGGGCAGTCCCGTTTACACCCAACCCCAATTGCTCATATGAGCATCCAACCTATGTTTGAAGCAATTCAGCGTATTCGAGTTAATGATGATATTTGGTAACTTATTCCATTCATCCACTACTCTGTTTCCAAACCAGTGTTTACCTATTTCACGCCTAAATCTAAATTTGTCTAATTTAAAATCATTGTTACGAGTTCGCTCCTGGTTGGATAGTTTGAGTACCTTTGTAATGTCCCCTTTGTTTAGCCCTGCCTTCCACTTATACACCTCTATCAGGTCGCCCCTCGCTCTACGTCTCTCAAGGGAGTGCAAATTAAGATGCTTTAACCTGTCTCTATACTCAAGGTTCCTAATGCCCGGGATTCGTCTTGTCATTCTCCTCTGAATTCTTTCCAAGGATTCTATATCCATTCTGTAATACCGTGACCAGAACTGAACTGCGTAATCCAGGTGTGGTCTCACAAGAGCAAGATACAGTTTTAGGATGACCTCATATGAACTGTTTGATACGAAATGTCAGCATGACATTGTCTTGGCCACTCTTTATTATGGCTGTTTGCTGGTTGATCATTTCAATTCAAACTGTGTTTTTGAATACTTTTACACCTTTCTGTTCCTTTGTATCCTCAAAATAATTGGAGGATAATGCTGAACATACAATATTAAATACGTTACTATTATTCTAATGGGAATATATAACACATTGATCTTGGGAATCTTCCGTCATACATATTGTACATGTGAGACTGAACATGGATCTGAAGGTTGAGCTAGGTCGATGGATGCCTTTTTGATATGACTGATGTTGCACACATTGAGTTCTTCATAGTATAAGGACCAAATAAGGTCAGTGTTCAATAATAATATTGCAACTTATGCTGAAATTTGTTATGCACCTTTGAAATCGGTGCTCGTTCTGTACATAGCTCTGTTGTCTTTTCATTAAATACTTAAAAAAAACAGTACAAATAATGCCATTAGTCATCAGCAATCACTGCATACAATCTTCTATAAGCTGGAAATATTGACTATAGCCCCTTGAAGTCACATCCTTCTTTTTGATTTGGCAGTTCTGCACACACACACACACACATTAATCCTACGTTTGCTCACCTCCCCACTATAGGTCTATGTGATATATTAAATGTCAATCTTGTTTGTACCTATGTCATAATTTAGTTAAGACCCATGTTTTAAATTCTGAACTACATTTAGGTCAATTGATTATTTGTTTATATATAAATAATTTGTAAGTATAAGAAATTTTCACTCTTCGCTTTAACTATGCTCTACCATACCTAATTGATAACTACTTAATTAACTACAATTATCTTGATTAGGCTACACTATACCTTGTCTACAGTTGAGACTTTTGGTAACATCGTACCAAATTTCTCAAGTAATCATTGAAAATGTTATTGAAAATCACCATACCGTTAACTACAGGTTTTAATAATTTTGTAACACTATATATAATATATATTACATGTGTGTGTGTCAGTGTGTGTGTATGAGTATGTGTGGTGTGTTTGAATGTATGATACATTAAACAACAATATTCTGCACATGCATTCTGAACATACAGTCAGCAAAGTGTTACGAGTTGGGGATTTAGAATATAGTTATACGTCTACCCAGATCCCAACAGGTAACAACAAAAAAAAAAACAAAGACAATCGGACATAAAAGGTAGACAAAGGATGCGAGTTTTTGTTGTATATAATAAAGTACCATAAATTCCTTAACAAAATATTCAGCTTATACACTACCCTTAACCAAACTTAACCTAAACACGAACAGTATATACATAGTAATAAAACATAAAACAATAGTGAAGCAATGTGGAGGGGGGGAAGAGGCAATACAAGATTACAAATACTTAAGTGAGGAGCAAGGCTGAGTATGGTAGAAGACGGTAAATAGTCACTGTGCCGTAGGTTTCCAGGATAGGTGATCCTGTGGTCGCTTCCCAGAGTGAAGTGTGTCCTCTCCTCGAATTGGAGCTGACAAAGTAGACTGAGGCGGAAGTGACGCAACAACCAGGATATGGAGAAGGGAAACCCGGGAGTGGTAACTAAGACGAGCCATACTCGTGTTTCGTCCCTAGATGGCGTTGCTCGTGGTGCTGGGTAGGTAGATGAAGACAATCGGTGGAGGGGTTCGTAACACACCCCCCCTCCAAAGACCTTCGTAGCGCGGGCGCGAAGGAGGTGATCACCTGGTGCGTCTGGAGAGTAGCTGCTACATTTCCACTGGAGCTCGGGATAAGGAGTCTGCAATCAGGTTTTCCACCCCCTTTATGTGCCGGACTTGTAGATTATACGGCTGGGTGAGGAGAGCCCAGCGGAGGATTCGCTGGTTGGAGGTCTTGTTGGTTTGGATGAACGTGAGTGGGTTATGGTCGGTGAAGACCAGGGTTGTTTGTGGGCAAGACTGGAGGTAACATTCAAACTTCTTTATTGCCAACACCAGAGCCAGGGCCTCCTTCTCTATGGTCGAGTAGTTGGTCTGATGTTTTTTCAACTTGGCGGAGTAATATGCCACAGGGTGAAGGACATCAGTGGTTGGGTCGGGTTGTAGGAGCACAGCCCCCACTCCGACACCACTAGCGTCGATTTGCAGATGGAAGGGCAAGGTGTAGTCAGGGGGGTGGACTACAGGCTTACAGGCAAGGAAGGCTTTGAGGCGGTGGAAAGACTGGTCGCACTTCTGGTTCCAGATGTAAGGGACCGCAGAACTGGTAAGGTCTGTGAGGGGTCCGGCCACGCTGGAGAAGTTACTGCAGAACCGACGGTAGTAGCCGCACATCCCCAGGAAGCGCATGAGTTCCTTCCTCGTCCTTGGAGTGGGGAAGGACAAGATGGCTTCAACGTTTGCGTCCTTGGGTCTCACCATACCATGCCCAACGATATGTCCCAGGTAAGTCACCGAGGCCCGGCCAAAAGCAGATTTAGCCAGGTTTATGGTGAATCCAGTCTCTTGCAGTCGTGCAAACAGTATCTCCAAACGCACCAGATGTTCGTCCCAGCTGTCCGACACCACCACCAGGTCATCCAGGTAGGCGAACGTCCCACCTAGGTCTTGAATAAGGTAGTTTATGGCCCTCTGGAATGTGGCCGGAGCATTAGAAAAGCCAAACGCCATAACTAAATATTGAAAAAGACCAAATGGAGTTACAAATGCCGAGATTATTTTTGCCCTATCCGTGAGTCCTACTTGATAATATCCTTTCAACAGGTCTATAGTACTGATAAATTGGGCACAGCCTATGCTGTCTATTATATCTTCAATCAAAGGTAAAGGGTAGGAGTCAGAGACAGTGACCTGGTTCACTTTACGATAATCTGTACAGAAACGAAAGGTGCCATCGGGTTTTGGAATGAGAAGGCAAGGTGAAGCCCAGGGGGAGGTACTAGGCTCAGCTAAGTTATGTTTTAACAAGAAGTCTACCTCCTTTTTCATAATCGATTTTTTTTGTGGACTTAGACGATATGCTGATTGCCTAATGGGTTGTACATCACCTGAGATTAGTTTAATATCATGTTTAAGTATATTGCAAAATCCTGGGAGGTCTGATGTGACTTTAGGAAATGTTGATAATAACTTAGTGAGATCTTTTGCTTGAGATGGATTCAGAACAGAAAAATACTCATCCAAATTGTTGAGTATGTGACTGTTAGCAGGGTTCTCTTTAGGTAGAGGGAAGTCTAAATTCTCCAATAGGTCCATGTCATCTGTCTCCGGCCCTGACAAAACCGTATGCAATACAGGTAGGCTTACAGCCTCGGGGATGTCTTCCTCTGACTGCCTGGAATGGTAAAGTTTCATGAGATTAATGTGAACAAGTTGTGAATCTTTTCGGTGATCAGGAGTATGGACTATATAGTTGAGAGGAGATAGTTTATTAGCATTGACTTGACAGTTTTGATGGAACCGTTCCAAGCAACCTTGGGACGGTGGGTGGTAAGCCGAAGATGTACAATGGTCCACACTGAGGTCTTTCATCACCTGTTTGAACACACAAGGATCAGATTGTTGGGCTGAAACGAGCTCCTCCTTACTAATGGTCTTATTGTACACATTTTCTGTGGGTAGTAAGATATTGGAGGTGGTTTCAGATGAAGAGGGCCCATTTCGCACACTCTGTGACCGGGTGACAGCACAAGATGGGAAAAGATGAGGAATAGTTTCTTTAAGGTCAGTGGTGGAGTTGACAGGTAAGGGAGAGTCGACTGTCTTTATGTTAGGAACCACTAGATCTCCTACCAAGTCATTACCCAATAATAAATGAATGCCACACACAGGCATTGGGTCTTTCCTTATGGCTATTTGCACTTCCCCAGTAATCAAGGGACATTGGAGGTGCACTTTAGCTAAAGGATAGGAAGAATGGGACGAGAGATCTGAAATTAGAACACTCATTTGTAAATGCGGTAGATATATCAGGAATGACGTTAAACAGGAGGATAGATTGTGCTGCGCCCGTATCACGTAGTATACGAATAGGGAAAGAACGAGACCCCTCTATGATTGAAATTTTTCCCTCATAGGTGAATGAAGAGAAGAGATCCTGATGGGGTCTTTCCACATTGGCATATGCTATTGGTTTGGATTTGGGATCCAGGGAACTACTTTTAGCAATTCGACACTTTGGGTGTTTACAAGTCTGGATCGTATGGCCTGGGATTTTACAGTAAGAACAAGTAAGCTTGGTTGCATCGGGGGGAGTAGGTGTGGGACCTTTCGACCTACCACTCACGCCCCCAAGATTATCATCAGAGGAAGACCTAACATGTCGGGAAGTACCACGTTCTCTACTGCCCAGTGACTCCACCAACAAAGCATACGCATCAGTCAGCTCAGCAGCACGCCCTAAATTAACCTCTCCACGCTCCTCCACATGCTTCAAGATGTGAAATGGTATCTTGCTTTTCCACTCCTCCAGGACTACCAAATTTAACAAATCCTGAAATGTGGAGGTCTCTGTAGCCTCTAACCACTTCTTAAAAAACCTAAGCTTTTCTTGAGCAAACTCAACAAATGTGTGTGAAAATGGTTTGGTTAGTTTACGAAACTTCTGCCGGTATCCATCTGGCGTGATAGCATAAGAGGTGAGGATATTCTTTTTTACGTTATCATAGTCATCAGTCTGGTCTAAACAGTTATAAACTCTACGAGCCTTACCATATAATTTAGGAACTAACACTGACACCCACTGGTCCTTGGGCCACTCATTCTTCCCGGCTATTTTCTCAAAAGTCCTAAATGACCCGTCCATATCGGATTCATCAAACCCGGGAACAAGGGAAGAAGCAGTAGCAGGGTTAAAAGCAGCGAGTTTCTCTCTTAATGCCACTTCTTTTGATTTAAACTCCGATGTTAAAGTGACTTCTGTCTCTCTCACCTGTAGTTCTTTCAGTTTAACCGCCTGCACCAACTTGGCCTGTTCCATCCTTTCCTCATGCTCCAACTTGGCCTGTTCCGACATTCCCTCATGCTCCAACTTGGCCTGTTCCAACCTTCCCTCATGCTCCAACTTGGCCTCCAACTTGGCCTGTTCCAACTTGGCCTGTTCCAACTTGGCCTCCTGCTCCAACTTGGCCTGTTCCAACTCGAGTTCTTTCATTTTGATTTGGAACTCGAACCTAGCTCGTTCTAGTTCTAAGGCGCCTATTCGTTGTGTTTCTTCTTGAGGGCTAGCCAGACCTGAGGCAACTTCTGAGTGAGGAGGGGTGGTGGATAGTGGTTGAAGTTTCTTGGACATGGGCGTTAATCTGTCAACAGCGGATTCTTTTAAAACTTCTCGTTGAACCAACACTTCAATCACATGATTTTTTAACATTTCCTTAGTCAGTTGCTGTGAAAATGGGATATTGTAATAGTTGGCTATTTCTTTCCATTCTTTCTTCAGGATATTAACACGTAATTTAGCTACGGAAGGATTTTCAATAAAATCCTGAAGATCAAAACCTGAGGTGGCCATTGTTAAGAAAAATAGGATAAATTAACTGATGGTCAAAAGCTAAGATAAGTGGATAACCCTAGAAAATATCACGGCAGTGGATAACCAGAAAGTCCCGGAAACTAACCAAGTTATACCTAGGGAAATTACACTTATGATTATTGTTCTTCCGAGAAGATCCTTAGATAAGGACAAGAGACTTGAAAGAGGTAGGGCGTATTACGGCATTAATATAAAGATCCGGATTAACAACCCTGATATACTTGAAAGAGGTAGGGCGTATTACGGCATTTATATAAAGATCCGGATTAACAGCCCTGAATGAGATAATGAGAAGAACAATAATTGAGGCTTTATAATTGTGGGGTCCTGGTAGAGCAGGGCGTTCCAAGATATCACTTCACTCTAAACTAGTAACTATGGAACAGCCTACTCTGGAGTGAGGGTACGGCATTAAACAGATCCGGATTCTTCCCTACACTCGATAAGACTTACCACACGACTGCCACGTGTAATAACAGGTAAGCCTTATGACACTTGGAACCTATTATCCTACGTCTGTCACTCTTACTGTACGATAATACCAATATACGCACACACATATGAAGGAAACTTAAGGTCGTGTCCTGTCACGGTCGCCATTTGTTACGAGTTGGGGATTTAGAATATAGTTATACGTCTACCCAGATCCCAACAGGTAACAACAAAAAAAAAACAAAGACAATCGGACATAAAAGGGTAGACAAAGGATGCGAGTTTTTGTTGTATATAATAAAGTACCATAAATTCCTTAACAAAATATTCAGCTTATACACTACCCTTAACCAAACTTAACCTAAACACGAACAGTATATACATAGTAATAAAACAATAGTGAAGCAATGTGGAGGGGGGGGAAGAGGCAATACAAGATTACAAATACTTAAGTGAGGAGCTGAGATGGCTGACGAGCAAGGCTGAGTATGGTAGAAGACGGTAAATAGTCACTGTGCCGTAGGTTTCCAGGATAGGTGATCCTGTGGTCGCTTCCCAGAGTGCAGTGTGTCCTCTCCTCGAATTGGAGCTGACAAAGTAGACTGAGGCGGAAGTGACGCAACAACCAGGATATGGAGAAGGGAAACCCGGGAGTGGTAACTAAGACGAGCCATACTCGTGTTTCGTCCCTAGATGGCGTTGCTCGTGGTGCTGGGTAGGTAGATGAAGACAATCGGTGGAGGGGTTCGTAACAAAAGTGAATAGGAAAATGCTACATACATACTCCAGTGTCGCCATTATTTAGTCCGGTGGAACTCCTACATAACGTATAAGCTGTCTCCCTCCTGTTCTCCCCCTGTCAACCCTGACTAGTTTTATTAAACGTGAGTGAGAACAGTTAAGTGACAATAGGGTTTCTGAATATATAGATGGGGAGAGAGAGAGAGAAAGAGAGAAAGAGAGAGAGAGAGAGAGAGAGAGATGTAAAGTCGAAAGACTTGTTTGACAGTAAAATCAAAATAATCTTAGGACCACCCTCACCATAAAGCGTCAGACAAGATAGCCGTGTGACCTTCGCTAACCACTGTCAAGTCATTTGCCACCAGCTGAAAAACGCCATCAGCAGCCAAACTCAAATTACCCTCTGCTGTCAAGAACCTGTGACTGGTGAGAGAGTCGACTGAAGGACTTCACCAGAGGTGACGGGGGTTTGCAATGACCTCAGGGATGAGGAGGCAAGTTGTCTTGAAAATACCGGAAATTCATTTAAAATATAAAGTTCTTCTCGGGGCGTACTAACCTAAAAATACTCACGTTTATGAAATTTTTGCTGAGGTCAAGCAGGTCGTCGATTGTTTAGGAATCTTCATTCTAGCTGTGTTTCTACGACGGATACAGCTAAAACGCAACTTAATCCTATTGTCCATTTTCTCAAGAAGTCTCAGAAGATGACATACATATATATATATATATATATGCAAGTAAATCACTGTAGGTGCGCGTGATCTAGGTATATGCTGATAACCACCAGGAAAGAAGAAAACACGAAGTTCCCAAGCGCTTTCGTGTAATTCACATCTTCAGGGGTGAGTACAGACTAGAGAGAGTAATGCAAAACAAGATGAATATATACAGAGGAGGGTGAGACCAGGTCCACAATGGTCAGGTAGTTAGGTAATGACCCTACTAATCTTTAAATGGCACACAACGGTTGGTGGTTGGGTCAGATGGGACAGTGACCCGCCCTCTCACCTGATATATTCATCTTGTTTTGCATTACTCTCTCTAGTCTGTACTCACCCCTGAAGATGTGAATTACACGAAAGCGCTTGGGAACTTCGTGTTTTCTTCTTTCCTGGTGGTTATCAGCATATATATATATATATATATATATATATATATATATATATATATATATATATATATATATATATATATATATTTATATATATATATATAGATATATATATATATATATATAAATATATATATATATATATATATATATATATATACATATATATATATATATATATATATATATATATATATGTATATATATATATATATATATATATATATATATATATATAGATATATATATATATACACAAGCAGAATCGCCGCCCTCCTGGTGGCTCATCCGCTAGGCAACGGTAGGACGCCACCCTCCGGGAGGCTCCACATTGTCTCACTGTTCACTCCCCAAAACTTCTTCTTCCATCAATATTTCACTAACGGTGTATGTAGGTTCCACTACAATGGTACAGCAAAGAATATTTTTTTAGCATTAAACTGTTATTATTTTAGTGTCTAATCATCACTACATATAACACCATCCATCATCACTACATATAACACCACCCATCATCACTACATATAACAACATCTATCATCACTACATATAAAATCATCCATCATCACTACATATAACACCGTCCATCATCACTACATATAACACCATCCATCATCACTACATATAGCACCACCCATCATCACTACATATAACAACAACCATCATTACTACATATAACGCCATCCATTATCACTACATATAACACCATGCATCATCACTACAGATCGGTAAAGTAGTTTCCGAGATTCTCCCGTGAACATGCAGTCAAACAAACCCACCCACAAACAGACGGGCAGCTCATTCGCTAGGCCACGGTAGGACGCCACCCTCCGGGAGGTTCAACATTATCTCACTGTTCAGTCCCTAAAACTTCTTCTTCCATCAATAGTTCATTAACGGTGTATGTAAGTTCCACCATGTTTTTCACTACAACGGGACAGCAAAGAATATTTTTTTAGCATTAAACTGTTATTATTTTATTGTCTAATCATCACTACATATAACACCACCCATCATCACTACATATAACACCATCCATCATCACTACAGATCGTTAAAGTAGTTTCCGAGATTCTCGTGCGGACACAGACACACACAAATACACATACTACTTTGTTTTACACACACACACATATATATATATATATATATATATATATGTATATATATATATATATATATATATATATATATATATATGCAAGTAAATCACTGTAGGTCCGCGTGATCTAGGTATATGCTGATAACCACCAGGAAAGAAGAAAACACGAAGTTCCCAAGCGCTTTCGTGTAATTCACATCTTCAGGGGTGAGTACCCCTGAAGATGTGAATTACACGAAAGCGCTTGGGAACTTCGTGTTTTCTTCTTTCCTGGTGGTTATCAGCATATATATACATATATATATATATATATATATATATATATATATGTATATATATATATATATATATATATATATATATATATATATATATATATATATATATATATATCTTGATAAAATCACACGGGAAAATGGAAACAACGGAGTACCACAATGAAAACGTGGATAAGATAAATCTTGATAAAAACACTGCAGCTCAGAATCAAACAACATAAGTATAATATCAGAACAGCATCTGAAAGCAGTGCCTTGTTCGTTCATGTTAGGAAAAATAATCACCCCATTGCTTGGAAAAAAGCTTAGAAATATTTAAATCATCTTGTGTCACAGAAAGACTTCTGGTTGAAGCTAGTTTGATTAAGGAATTAAAATCAATAAACCTAAGTGATGGTCAGTTCAAAACTGATAATATGTTACATAAATTTATTTGTCAGTGGCCCAAGGTTAAAAATGCTTTGAAAACCTTTGATCTAGATGTAAGATAGTTATTTTGTGGGTCCCTTATTTTTGACCTGACCTGACTAGTCACGTCACCCCCTTCTCTTAAGCTCCTCTACGTGTGTGTTGGTGCCTCTGAAGCTGTCTTGAATAAAGACGAAAGCTAAGGTGCTCCGTTGTTTCCATTTTCCCGTGTGATTTTATCAAGATATATATATATATATATATATATATATATATATATATATATATATATATATATATATATATATATATATATATATATATATATATAAACGAAGTCCTCTTTTTCTAACTCTTCCTAGAAGGGAATGGCAACTCCTCAGCGAGGCGAATATGAACTCAACAGTGCAACATTACAATAACAAAATAGAATTAACCAATATCTCCCTGCATCTGCATTCACGCCTCACGCCAAACCACAGCCTCATAATAGACGCAGGGAAACTACATAGAGCGCCTGACGTCCTCAGGTTTATACACTATATTGTTATTCTATAACTTATCAAATTGAATTACGTTAAAGATTAATATACTAATGAGGGCAAATATGACTCAACAAAAACAAAATAAAAAAAGCAAATTGGCCACTTATCACAACTTAGCCCAAGGTTCAATCACAGCCCTCTCTTTATCCCAACAGTTCAGGCGTGAAGGTTTGGAATTATACACATTACAAAAGATTTAAATAAAATTTAAAAACAAAATTTACCAAAATAAGTGTGTAGGTTCCATAAGATAAATTAAATCAAGAGAATAAAGAATAAACATAATCCTTGATAAATCACTAATATATGCACAGTAAATAACCATAAACTACTTTGTAATAACCATTAATTGCGCTTTACACAAAATAAATAATAATAAAGCTGCAACTGAATAGATAATACTATACTAAATTCTATTTGAAAAGGTCTCCACCACTGACAAACTGAGATGTCAGCCAGTGGCTGACATCACTCCATACTCCAGGGAACTACCATCCTAAAACTAATATTAATGAACTCCCACATTAAGCTGCAAAATACCGATATACATACAAAAAAATATTTTATGTATCAAATACCAGCCCTGCTCACACATCATTATACGAAATTATATTTACATAACTTGGGGTAACATGCCTAAAAAATATTTCACTATGCACAGCACAATGCACCATTGTACATTACGCCATGCATAACAACCCCCTTCCTTAAAATAAAACCCGGAGGGTTTTACATTGGCAACACACAGTAATCAAATCTACCTAATACGGCCTAGATAGAGTATCAGCAATAATGTTATCCTTACACCTTCATATGTCGAATTTCAATATCACAATACAACACTATGTACTAGTCTTTTAGTTTTTATACGTTCAGGCTTGGCTATGACATAGTTAGCATCTCCTACCTTACTCAAAACTTCAAAGGGACCCTGATACGTAGCTTGTAGGGAAAACTTCCTAATGGGCAAGAACAAAATGACATTATCGCCAGCATTAAATTTTCTATCTTCTGCAGTTTCATCTTCTTCTCCCCGATTCTCATGCAATAATTTCAAGGGATCGAGGATATTCCGGCCAAATATCAGTTCACTTGGTGAGAATCCCAAACTACACAAGTATAACTTCCGGATATATAGTGGAAGCACACATCACCGGTAACAAATATTCATTATCTCACTCAGTTTCAGGAAGAGGGTCCACACAATCAATGATTACTTTTGCAAATGGCTCCTCAACAACAGGTATAGGTTTTAAAGGTGCAAGTGACGATACTTGATTGGGCTTACCAGCTAACTGGCATACATGACATGTACGGCAAAAATCTGCTATGCCTGAAGAAACACTAGCTTAATAATGGCTCTCTGGTTCTGATACGGTCCAAGCAAATAATGGAACCAACGACTGATCAGACTCTTGAGCAGAAATCAATATCTCTCTTGTGACAGGAAGGCTACTAATATCAACATTCACATGATCCTTAGAATCTGCCTTTACATCGCTTGACACATCACTAACAGATTGATCTACTAAACCTGCATCTAACTGCTCTGGCTTAACATCAAACAGTCCATTCAAATCATAATCAGGCAAAAACATCACAATGATCACTCGCATCTGTCCCAAATGTCACAATTTTAGCTTGACTACAGGTTACAGCACCAGAAGGGAATAACCCAGCACACTTACTCACAAGGTCTGCAGCAGAGTTATTACTCAAAGGTGTAGAGCACACAACTGGATCCGGAACAACAAGGCTACCAGCTATATCATTTCCCAAGAGGAACGTTACTCCTTCCACTGGCAAAACCTTCTGAACCCCTACTGTAACTGGCTGAGACAAAAGGTCCGACCGAAGATACACTTTACACAAAGGAACGCAAGTGTTTCCATAACGCCCCGCCACACAACATGCGCACCAGTATAAGCCTCTTCCACAGATGGAAGAGTACTTTTCAACAGAATACTAAGTGAAGCACCAGTATCCCGAAAAATACTTACAGGGACAGCAGGACTATCCTCGGACACGGACACAAAACCAGGAATTTGAAAGGACTGGAACAAATCCTTGGGATTCACACACACTGGGTCAGAAACCGCAGCAACATCATCTGCTGAGACAAACGCAAAATTAGCAACAGGTGTTTTATGGGACTCCTTAGCTTTGAGCTTATGACATTGGGCAATACAGTGACCAGGCTTTCTACAATAAAAACACACACAAGTCGTAACCCCGCTAAATCCATTACCACCATGACCATCAGAACCTCCGCCAACATTCTCAAAGGAGAGTTTATTACCTATTTTATCAAACGCGTGCTTACCACCTTGAGCTGGAGTCACGGCTGGGCTTGGAACCTCATTAACTTTATGTTTATGAATAAAACTGAAATTTTCCGCCAAAATGGCAGCTCTCTCAATAGTTGTAGCTTCCTTCTCACAAACATACATACGGACGTCTGTGGGGACTCCTGTCATATACTGCTCTAGTGCAATCAATTCACAAAGTTCATCATAGGTCTTAACTCCACTAGCCGATAGCCATCTGTTGCGCAACTTATTGACAGTGTGACCATATTCGATATGTGACTGATCGGGCAATTTGAATGTATTTCTAAACTTATTTCTATGTGACTCTGCTGTCAACTGGTAAGATTTCAAAATTGCTTCCTTGACCACAGAATACTCATTTTGCTGAGAGCAGGTTAGGGACAAAGTGGAACAGCCTTTGCCCATAAGGACAGACTGGATCAGCAAGGGTCAATACTGCTGAGGCCACGAAAGTGTTGTGGCAATTTGCTCAAATTGGATGAAAAGCTATTCCGAATCATGTTCGTCAAATTTTGGCTCAAACTTTGTCACTTTAATTACATCAAACTTGACGTTACATGACTCCAGAGAAGCTCTCTTGTCCAACAACTCTAACTGGAATACCCTTTCTATTTCTCTGTCCTCCATTTTTTTTCCTGCAACCTTAATTTCATTTCCCACTCCAGCTTCTTTCTTTCTAACTGCAACTCTATTAACTTTACTGACGGATCTTCCTTCATCTCACACAGTTAGACTGCAGACTCCTCCAAAATTGACTTTTCCACCAAACTTCTAATTACAGCATTTTTGACAGTTGCCTTTTTCCAGTTTGACTTAATCTCTACTTTATAATGCTTAGCCAACGAAACCTAATCATCTTTACGAATGGTACTACACTCCAAACTTAACACTGAAGGTTCAGCAATGAACTTAGCTAAGTCAAAAGGCTTCATTTTAAACATATATGGCAACTTACCGACTAGTGGAGAAAACTTGTACCAAAAATAATTCGCAAACTTCACTCCTTCACTCCTGATGATTTTAACTATTTCACATAATTTCACTAAATTTTAACCAAAGTATCCCTGACACAGGCCCCCATTTTGTTATGCCATAACTTATCAACTTGAATTACGTTTAAGATTAATATACTAATGAGGGCAAATATGGCACAATAAAAACAAAAGCAAAAAACAATCACAGCCCTCTCTTTATCCCAACAGGTCAAGAGTAAAGGTTTGGAATTATACACATTAATAAAAATTTAAATGAAATTTAGTAACAAAAATTTACCATAATAAGTGTGTAGGCTCCGTAAGATAAATTAAATCAATCAAATAAGGAATAAACATATTCCTTAATAAACCACTAATATATGCACAGTAAACAACCATAAACTACTTTGTAATAACCATTGATTGCACTTTACACAAAATAAATAAAAATAGAGCAGCACTGAATAGATAATACTCAACTAAACTCTATTTGAAAAGGTATCCACCACTGACAATCTGAGAAGGCCAACCAGTGACTGACATCACTCCATACTCCAGGGAACTACCAACCTAAAACTAATATTAATGAACTCCCACTTTAAGCTGCAAAAATACCTACATACATACAGAAAAATATTTTTTGTATCAAATACCATCCCTGCTCACACATCATTATACGAAATTATATTTACATACTTTGGGGTAACATGCCTAAAAAATATTTCACTGTGCACAGCACAACGCACCAATGTACATTGCGCCATGCGTAACAATATATTATGTGGCCGTCTTCATCAGTGGTCATTAGGCCGAAGCAAGACTTAATTCTTTCCACCTGATAACCCTCTTGCGTCTTTTTTGACTACATCTTTTCGAGATCTTGAGATTTGGTCTCTAAGACCTCAAGAGACTAAATTAAGTTTTCTTTGTCATCTACTGCCGAAAAAAGACACAAATGAGAGCTTTTTTATTTGCCACTGTACTGCTAGAACTGGGGAAGTCTTTGAGGTACAAATTTGTCTGAAGCAATGAATGTTACCCACCGACAGCAAAACTCGGCAAAAGGGTGAAATAGGATTTTGTCTTATTCTCATGTGAGTGTGCGCTTGTGTGTGTGTGTGTAATAATAATAATAATAATAATAATAATAATAATAATAATAATAATAATAATGATAATAATAATAATAATAATAATAATAATAATAATAATAATAATAATAAAAATTAACGATTTATTAAGATAACATGGCAGCCAGAAGGTTGAAAATATACAATGAACAGAGATGATAAGTTACATATGGTGGAATCGAGGAGTGGGTCATTTGATTGACACAAGATTTCAGTACAAAAATATAAAAAACATCGAGTCAATATACAGATTAACTATCGTTCTGGTGCTGTGGGAACTGGTCTTATAAACGATCTTGTGACCTGATACTGGCACCAACAAACTCCTTCTCACGGTTTGGATGGCCGTCGTACCTGCGTGTTAAAGGCTGCACCCTCACTACAGCTGCAGATGTTTAGCACATCCACCACGTTGTCCGGGTAGGTCCTTCAGCTTGCACAGGGTGTTGGAGATGGTTCTTGTTCCTAATGTGATGTAGTCGGGAGTTTATAATTCCTCACCTGCTGAAGTAGGGAGTCCTCATCAGGTCACCATTGACCGCTGAGCACTGAATGTCACTATATAACAGCTGTTTATTTATTTCGAGTTGAAATTGTCACTTTTGTATATCAGTTGTGGGTTGATCTTTGTACTGTACTGTTAATGGGAGGCTGTTGATAAATCCAGATGGGGAGGAGATGGGGAAGGAAAAGGCCCGACAGACAAGGCTGGCAGCTGTCTCCGTGGCCCAAAAGACCACAGCCCTTAGTGGGCAGCGCCGAGTAAAGTACCTCCTTACCCCATAAAGGCTGAAGACGGTGTGTGTGTGTAAAATAATAATAATAATAATAATAAACGGTTTATTAATACAGTTGCAGCCGGTGGCTGAAAATATACAGACTTACATTTGATTTAGACATAATGATATAATGTGCATTGAATACATTTACAGGGCTGTACAGTACACAAATCAGGATATGTTTATTATTTTAACAATAGATGGGATGGTGCTGTTCTTATAACTATCGGTGCGGGCTCTTATGGGCTGAATTTTGTTGTAGTGGCGGACTGCGCGAGTTGGGTGGGGGGCTGCAGGTGGCAGGAGGTGGCGATGACGAAGGTGGTGCAGTAGTCCACTGTCAAACCTTTTCAGTGCATGGTGGTGGAGGTCACTGAGGGATGGCATTTCCAGGGTGGAGAGAGCGTTGGTGTAGCCGGAGTATTCTGCGCCGAGCATGATTCTGCAGCCCTTTTCTGTACCTTCTCTAGCTGACGTTGTTGGGTGGAGTTGAGAGAAGACGATCAGGCTGGTGACGCATATGTTAGTTTGGGGAGAATAAAGGCGTTGTAGATGGTCCTCAGCTCTGGCGTGGGTGTGTCAAGTGACCTAAGTCGTCGTAGCATGTAGAGACGGTACGAGGCTGCCTTGACTGTGTTATTTACATGGGCCTTCCAGTCAAGTTTGTTGTCTATAGTTACACCCAGGAGTTTGGCAGACTGCACCAGCTGGAGAGGATGGGCACCCACTGTGACTGCTGGGGCTTGCACTGGAGTGGTGGCGGTATTGATGTGCATGACTACGGTTTTGGTGTGGTTGATGGTGACCTTGTTCTCCATAGTCCATGCCTGTAGCCTGTCCAGGGTGCCTTGTAGCGATGAGTAGTCTGATGCGGTGTTGTCCACTGAAACCCCCACAGTGCAGTCATCCATGTACTTCCACCTGTTAGGAGTGTCGGATAGAGCGTCGTTGATCAGGATGAGGAAGCACAGTGGTCCCATCTTGGTCCCCTGGGGAACACCGCAGGTGAGGTGTTGGAATGTGGAGACCAAGCCCTGATACCTCACTGCCTGGCGACGTCCACTCAAGAAATCGGTGAGCCATGAGACCAGGTTGGTGGGGAGCCCTAGTGCAATAGCCTTGTTGATAACAGTGCAGTGATCAACAAGGTCAAAGGCCTTCCTGAAGTCCACAAGGGCAACGGCCAGTGATGTCTTGCGTTTCTGCAAGTTTTTGTGCAGAAAATCCAGAAAGCTCACCAAGCAGTGTGTGTGTGTGTGTGTGTGTGATAATAGAAATAATAATAGTTTTAATAAAAATAATAATATTGATAATAATTAACAGTATTGAAAGAGCATGGCAGCCGGAAGGCTGCAAATATACAGTTGCATAATTGGGGAATGGGTCTCTTGATTGACAAATAATATACAAGTAATATATTTGATGCAAATATGATATATGATAACTAGGTGAGAAGAAGGTCATACTACAGGGCATTTCAACATAGTGACACTACAAGAAGGTAAGATTGACTGGGAGTAAATACACTGGTTGATTACAAGTTATTGATAATTTTTACAATGGTTGGGACTGGGCTTTCTTATAGAGATCAGTACGTGTGAATCCGTCGGTTAATCCCCCAATTAACCGGGTTGTTCACATATATTAGATATTGAGGTTTTAGTAACGAGACCCAATTGAAGTTCCTTGTTTTATTATAAAAGGATTTTATGTCTATAATTCCTGAGTGTAGATCAACCGTAAGTTTCACTATTTATGAGTGAACGAGAAAGAGGATGGCGTTTATGTAAATATAAACGTAGATTACGTCCGTTCGATATTAGTTGATCTGAGTGACTGAGCTAGGAGCGTCGCTGGTGCGCGCTTACATAGATGCTGACATATGGGCTTGTCCCTCTTGAGAAAGCTACTGATCACGTGTTCAACTCATGTCTGACTCATAGACAGTGGAAAGTTACAAGGTGGTGAATCTGAATATAATATCAGGTGTATTGACCCATTTATATAATATGTTCTGTTGATGAGACAGGGGCCCATTACACGTGCTCGTATGGGATGGTTGCGGTTGTGGTGCAGAACAGCAATTTGCGGACGAGGGATATCGGGTGGTAGTAGGAGTCGGTGTCGAGGATGGTGCAGAAGCTTCTCACCAAATTTGCAGATGAGGTCGTGGTGATGGTCAGAGAGAGCCGAGGGTCAGTGTTTTAAGCTCTTCTTGATATATGGTGTCATGGGTTGCGTTAGGCTTACCCACGCAACCAACTCCAAAGTTTGTTCTACCAGAGATAAGACGCCCGGCGAGGCATAACTGGGACATGTATTTTTCAATTAGTGTATGTTAGCCAGCCTTTAGGGGGGTGGGCAGTGAAACAGTGTTGTACTGTTCATCGCTTCACACCCAAAAACCTCATTTTGAGTAGTATCCCCTGAGCCATGGGTTAGTTAAGACGTCGTCTCCATCCTCTCCCTCCTGAAAGGGGGCGGGACACCACACCACACAGAGTCCTCCACCGCCACTCCGTCCTGTGAACCGTCGTCGGCACGAGACTAAGCGTGTTAACCTAGGTTTGTTATCCCCGTGGAAATATCACGTGTGGATGCCTGGTTGCGACAAGAGCAATCCAGGCTGGCCTATCAAACCTACAGTAAATGGTTAATTAATTCACGCTTACAGAGTTCTCCTGCACGACACCCGTCTACCGTGACCGTGATCGACACGAGACTAAGTGTGTTAACCTAGGTTTGTTATCCCCATGGAAATATCACGTGTGGAAGCCTGGTTGCGACAAAAGCAATCCAGGCTGGTCTATTGCACCTAATGGTTAATTTAAGTCACGCTTACCAGTTCTACTTGCCGCGACAACCGTCCAGTGACTGTCAGTGACGGGAGACTATGTGTGGTAACCCAAGAGTACCTTTTTGTTGTTATGGCCGTGGGAAGAAGTTCTTGTGATGAAGCCTGATTGCAACAAAAGCAATCCAGGCTGGCAGTAAATGTATCACTTGAAGAATTAAGGCTCTGTTAAGTCATACCACAGTAGAGTAATCACATGTGTCCCCAAGTTGGAAATTCCCTGTTTTAGAAGATTAATTTTATTACAGCGTGAACGTGAGTGAATCATATATCCATGCAAATTGTAAATCATTGTATGGAAGCTTGACAAATAAATGTAAGTGCAATTATCTGCCCGTATCTGTGATTCTATCTTATTATTACTAAAGGTAATGACTGATTGGTTATGACAAAGTATAACCAGTGACTTAGATGGATATTGAAAATTAAATGAATTCATTAAATCATCATTTAACAAGTATAAATCATGGAATGTCGAGTGGTGGAGTGAACTTTTACGTAGATACTCCATAATCTCCTGTAAGTAATCAGTGTGAAGGTATCGGACTCTACGGTAAGAAATAAGAAATACGACATATTATTATCTTTATATAATATAATCCACTCATACTACCACCGATCCACCCCAAAACCATGACATATGGGGTAGGAACGGAAGAGAATAATCTTGCATTCCCTCTTTTGCACTTTTTCTATGTGGTTACGTTGTGTGACATTTAGGGAGGAAGACCGAGCAAGGGAGTCATAGGTGAACTTGGGAAGTTCCTGCGCCCGAGCAGGAACTCCGAGGACTTGAGTCGGCGGAAGGGGTGGAAAGGGAAACTGGAGGATTTGAAATCTTCACTGACGTGTGTTTTCCAATTTAGTTTGTTATCTATAGTGACGCCGAGAAGCTTAGTGGAGTCAACAACCTAGGGTGTGTTGGGGCCTAAAGTAATGGAAGGGGGTGGGACAACGTCAGAGGAGAGGTTGATGTGCATAACCATGGTCTTGGTATGGTTGATGGTGACATAGTTGTTGGTGGCCCAATTTTGGAGACTGTTCAATAAATCCTGGAGGGCGGTATAGTCGGGAGCCGAATTGTTGACACTAATCCCAATGGTAGAGTCATCGACATATTTCCAGCGAGCAGGGGTTTCTCTTAGGGTATCATTGACAAGCATAAGGAAGCGGAGTGGTCCCATCTTGGTGCTTTAGGAGATGCCACAGGTGAGTGACTGAAAAGTGGAGACAGTCACTCTGAAGGGTACGGCTTGGCGTCGCTCACTAAGGAAGTCTTTAAGCCATGGTATAAGACTTCTTCGAAACCCGAGGTCGATAGCTTTGTTGATGATTAAATTGTAGACGACTAGGTCAAATGCTTTGGTGAAGTCATTGAAGGCGACAGCCACAGACGTTTTTCGTTCTTCCACACAAAACCTTCACAGACTAAGCTGGGTATTGGGGTAATTGCACTTGGTCGTAAGCTCATTTAAGGATTGTGGGCTGGTTGACTTGGACACTGGTGACACATATAAGGTCTTCCAGTCAGCTGGGCATCTTGCTTGGCTGAGGGAAGCATTGATGATGGAGCAGGGGGGTTTAGCTAGTTCCTTGTAGTTCCAGACGTTTGGGTACTTCAAATTCTTCTACTAAGCCAGTGATAAGTGGGGCTGGTAGGTAAGCAGAGAGAATGGTTGTGTCAAGCCGGGGGAGCGTCTGGCATATAGTTGCGAAATGGTTGCTTAATTTCTCAGCTGCGTCAACATTAGTGAGATGGCTAAGGAGGGGGAGGTGGTGTGTCTTATTGTTTATTCCACAGTGTGTGTGTGTGTGTGTGTGTGTGTGTGTGTGTGTGTGTGTGTGTGTATAATTTTTGCTTAACATAATTTCCTTGAAAAGGTCGAGCACATCAAGCTATACAGTTTCACTCTCGCAGTGTCTCCTATACTCTCAGCCAAGAGTGATCACCAAAGAAAAGGTTCCAGGATTGAAGCACCAGATGTATACTGAGATGATGATGTAAATAAAGAAGATTGTAGAATAACTAAATAATTGTTATTCAACATACTCACATGTGAGATGATACCTGAATAATACGTGCATAATGAAGATTTAATATCGTTTGTTACCACAAAAATTGCAATTGGTAATAAACATCTACAATTTCAGTGTTTTGAAGTAACTTGCATAGGAAAACAACTCTAAACTACAGTACTCAAACAAACCACACCTTTCGCCATACTTTGCAAATAAAGACATAGTTTGTTTTCCAATTTAATATCGAGGTCCGAAAATCTTACCAACAAATTTAATTGAGAGTGTTTTTCAGATCAGAGAACACACTGCAAAAGTGGTTTAGGTATAAAAATCGAGTCCCTTATGAACTGCAATCCTCAGTTGTTTGTCTGTTCAATTGTTGTTACTGTAATTAGTTCAAGAGCCAGAGCATTTATTTTGTGTTTTTCTGCCAAAAGGTTGGAAGGGCTGTTTCTAGGGCAATACCACCTCAAGAATCTGAAAATCAATTTCCAATAAAAATTCGCTTGGGAATTTCTTACAAAATTACCCTAAAGGCGGCGTCACACTTGCATTTCTATCGTCAACTTTTCCATAAATAGTCGATTTTTTCACGAATCGTCGACGTTGTCGTTGACTTTTTGTCTAACGGTGCCGATCGTCTTACGACAACTTACCCGAGTCAACCTAAGATCTATAATTGATTCTACCAATAGTTATAAAAAATAAACAAATTTTTACTTAAAATATAAAGCGAAAATTATTATGAAATTATTACTCTTTTTCCCAAGATTGATCATTATTATGTTTAATTTCGTGACTTTAAAATGGTAAGAAAATATCATTTGTTGTTAACATTTTGACCACGTGGGCATAACAACAACATGAGGGAGCCAACAGATAAAATAATTTCTAAAGTATGGACACGTATGGACACGCCTCTCCCAGGAATTCTTGGTGGACCAGGACTCTTGATACACCAAAAAATGCCTGAAGAGGAAGGCCTATAATGAAATAACTCTACTCCTCTGGCAAGAGTTTCTAGAGCTTTGCAACATCACAGCAGGTAAGCTACTAGCTATGCTCTAAGTATTGTGTATACAGTAATACAGTAATGGTAAATCTTAAGGTTATTGGTACGACTTTTATGCTTTTTAGCCCGTCGACGTTGGAAAACAGCCATGACAAAACATAGAATTGCTGTGCTTTCTTCGTCAGTTGGATCTATCTTGTTTGTTGACAGTTGTCGAACAAGATACACTGGTCGAGTTGGTTCTAAGCACATGTCTGATGGTGTACAACAAAAAGATTAACTATTTTCTGAAAGTTGGCAAAAAAGTCAACGAAAGGATGCCAGTGCGACGCCACCTTAAGTTAAGGTAACCGTATGAACATTGGTCTTGTCACCTCCTAGGGTGATATTTTGAGGTCTAATATAGCAAGTGCACTAGCGAAGCTCACTTCACTAAAAAGAATAGTTTTCCTTTGATGTTTTCTCATTGTGTGTTTGTATTAAATGTCACCTTCAACCATCAGTCAGACGTAGCAACGAGTGTCTACATATCCTGGTCTGTTAACCACAGCCGTTATTTCAGAATACGGCTCTGATTACTGGGCCTGGGAATTGGAACACTGCTGAAAGAGAAAGGTTATTCAGTAATGGCCATGATATATGGGGGGCTGTCTAGGAGTTGTTGAAATTGTGACACATCCAAGAGTGAGTTGTTACAATGGTAATCTGCAATGGGGTGTACTATGTACTAATGAAGACTAAGAGTGACACTGCAAGTAAGTGAATTGTGACAGTTCTTATGTGCAGTGTATTATAAGGTTTGTACACATTTGAAACAATAAAATGGCTTAGTACGAAAGAAAATATGGGTGTTAAATTATTTAAAAGACATCCTCTTGCCTCTTGTCTGTCAAATACTCGCATTTGAAGGTGCTTTCTGGTAGGAACATCAGCATTTTCAGCAGGTCTTTTGACCTGTGTTCATTTTATTAGGTAGTAATATCTCCGTTAGCCGGAATCCATCAAACCCGGAACTTTTTGATAGCCGGAATTGAAATTTTCAACGAAAATCGTTCCTAAAGCAGGAATTTTTCAAAAACTTGTGGCTTTTAGAATGAATTTCCGAGGGCCACATTTTGGGGAAAATTAGGATAAAATTTTCCCAGTTAACCGAGAAAATTTTTACGGAATGCAGAAAATTCCTGAGATGGGGGATATTTTTCTGGGTTCAAGAGATGATGTAATGGGCAATTTCTGGAATTACCAAGAACATATTTCCATTACCAGAAACATTCTGAGGATGAGGGATTTTTCCTGGATTTGAGAGAGTCATCTCATTACCCGGAAATCTCTAAATACTGGAAGTACTCTTCACCAATTGTTCTGGCCAGCAGAGATATCACTGTATTTGGTGTTTTACCCCTAATAGAATTTGGGTGGCTAACCCTTCGTCTAATGTTGGCCTATGACAAGACACATAACCTAGACTAGGATAGCCTTATTCTGGGCTACTTCAAATAAATAGGTTATTGATAGCATAGCCTTGCCTAACCTAAATGACCAATCACTTCTCCTATACTACTGATTTAGCCTAGACCCTGGTGTTTTCCTTTCAATGTTTGGGTAATTTGGTCTGAATTTGCTTGAAGTTCACCAAAAAGCAATAATGAAATCCTGAAACTAAATCACATTAGCCTTAAAGTTTCTAAAATTAATACTCTATCCAAGGGTCCTGTTGATGGAAAGATCGGAACTAGGACTAAGGTAGCTGCTAGAGAAAGTGTCTCACTGACAGCCTGACACTCACCAAATTGGCCATGTACAAATTCTCTAACCTAACCTAACATAACTTTACCTAACCTAACCAAACCAAACCTAACCTAACCTCTAACCTAGTGGTATAATTTCCTCTTAAATATTCTTCATTTTCTAACAGAATTAACTAGGCCCCCAAGTTTGAACTTTTATTTGGCTAAGACTGAAAAAACAGTCATATAGGCCTTTGGTTAATCAAGTTAATTACAATCCATATTTTACGCCCAATATCATTTTATTTTGGCTAACCTATGGACATGTAGAGCCTTTCATGTTATCATAAGCCTTATACATAAGAAAATAGGTGTAAACTATTGTTTGAATATCCCAAAAAGAAGGCGAAATCTAGGCATGAATGTTCACTTGGCCTCATAATTTGCTTTCATTACTGAGGGATATTTTTGGCTATACAACATTAATAAGGTCTATCTGTAAGTTTACTCAGTCATAAAAAATATTTGTACCCTAATTGTGGACAATGCAAACCTTCTGTTTTGGTAAAAATTACTTGAAAAGTTGTAAGAAGGCAAAAGATGCGTCTCTTCCATTTCGTGACAAATAGAAACACTCAAGCCTCCTCTTATCGTAAAAAAATGTACTAAAAAGCCAAACTGTAATATTGTATTTTGGAATGTTGATGTACAAAACATTTTCTTCATAATTCTTGGATAAAACAAGTCTTATAAGCTTTATTACAACATACAGTATATTATTATTTTTTTTTATTTATGTAATCTGGAAATAGCGACTAATATATCCGGGTTGAGCGTGTTACAGCACCTAGTAAGTTATGGGTTAGATTACAGGCTCATTTATGGGGTCCGCTGCCAAATATTTGTTTTGAGTATACCAATGGGAGACTGTAAGTCAGTTACCGGGTAAACAAAGAGATACAGTCCTGTAATTGTTTTTGAGTATGCGGCCCCAGATATTCATGGAAGGTGTCAAGTATAATGAGGTAATAGTGGAAGAGGGAGACAAAAATGGTAATGTGGATTTGGAAGTAGATTTTTGTCCAGACTTTTTTGTTCATAAAGGTGAATTAATCAACTCACAGCTTGGAGAGGAATGGTAAGCCTGATGATAACTCTGTAGGATTTTATTGCCAGAGGTCCCAGGTTCAGATCAATGGGAAATGAAGAAGCATTTTTTTTTTCCGAAAACAGTACCGGAAGGAAATAATAGCTTTATCCCATGATTTTAGTTTGGGAGGGCATTTAGGTGTTAGGAAAACCACAGGCAGGTTGCTGATGCACTTTTACTGGTCTGGTTTAAAAAAGATGTGGCAGCATTTTGTAAAACCTGTTATGTGTGTCAAAAAGTTGGTAAGCTAAATCAAATTATCTCACCTGTACCATTATAACCTAATCCGGCTTTTTGTAAACCTATTATTTTTTTAATAGAATGTGTAGGTCCTTTGGCAAAGAAACGGAGAGGAAATAAATATATGTTAACCATTAAGTGTGCAATCTACGCCTTTCCCAGAAGCTATACCTTTGAGGAGAATTCGCAGTTAGAATATTGTAAGAGAATTAGTTAAATATTTTTCCTGGGTAGGACTGCCTGAGATTATCCAGGTTGTCAAGTGCATACCATCGACAGTCACAGGGTTGTTTAGAGAGATTTCACCAGACACTCAAGAAAACACTGTGAATGTATTGTGAATAGATGGGAATAGATTGGGATGAGGGTATGCCTCTGGCTCTTTTTACTCTGAGGGATGCTGTACAGAAGTCAACAGGTTTCAGCCCATTTGATTTATTGCATGGTCACGATGTGCGGGGGCCTCTCAGTATGTTAAAGGAAAAGTGGCTTGGAAATGAGGACCCCACTGATTTGTTAAAATGTGTGTCTGATTTTAAGAACAGATTGATGAGAGCCAGGGAAATAGCTGATAAGTATTTGAAAGAGTCTCAGAGTGACATGAAGGTGTGGTATGATAAGATGCCAGGGATAGAAACTTTAAACCTGGTGAGAATTTGTTTGTGCTGTTCCTATTGCAAGGAAATCCACTGAAGGCGTGGTTTATTGGTCCATGGGTGGTTGAAAAGAAGATCAGTGATATGAATTATGTACTTAACACCCCAGGTAGACGCAAGAAAAACCAGTTGTGTCATAAAAAATTGATGAAACCATACCATGAGAGACAAGTGGAGAGTGACAGAGAACGTGAGATAAAAAGTGAAGCACAATGTGGTTGTTTGCAGGTAGTTGAGGAGGAGGTTGATGAACCCGATGATGTTAAACTCGGTGGATGTGAGAATAAAGTTCTGCAGAATTATGTTGTAAAGTGTATATTAGATAGTAAGCCTGACTATTTAGATCCTAAGAAGAGGTGTGAAATTATATATAGCATAAATGAATATAAATCTTTGTTCCCTGAAGCTCCGAGGAGGAACAATGCTGTTGTTCATGATATCCAAGTGTAGGATGTTGCTCCTATTAAACAACATCCTTACATGGAAATTCAAAGAAGACGGAAATCACGAGGAAGGAAGTAGAATATATTCTTGAACATGATTTGATATAGCCCAGTAACAGTCCTTGAAGCTCACCTTGTGTTTTAGTCTTGAAACCTGATGGTTTTTCTTACAAATTTTGTAGATATTATAGAAAAATTAAAAACATAAGTAAATCAGATATATATCATATTCCCAGAGTTGATGGTTGTGTTGACTTGGTAGGGGATGCCAAGTTTGTGACTAAATTATATTTATTAATATGTTTTTGGCAGGCAGGTTAGAGTAAGAGGGCAAAGGTTATCTCAACATTTGTAACAATGGATGGACTTGGCATCCCCTACGAAGTCAATACAACCATCAACTCTGGGAATATTACATAAATCTGATTTACATATGTTATCAGAAGAATCTTTGACAGATTGGATAAAGCACACCTTACTGTAAATTTGATGAAGAGTGATTTTGTAAAAGCTCAAGTTGAATATTTAGGCCGAGGAAAAGTGAGACCAATTGAAGCAAAAGTTGAGAGCATTGTAAAATTCCTTGCTCCCTCGAGTAAGAAGGAGTTGTTAAGATCTCTAGAGATAAGTACATATTATAAAAGATTTTGTAAAAAGACGACACTGTTGTCAAAGAAATTTAAATTTGCATGGGATGTCCATTGTGAAGATGCCTTTACCAAGATTAAGAAAATGTTGATTAATACCCTAATCTTGTCAACTCCAAATTGTGATAAGCCATTAAAGTTGTACATTAATGCAAGCATTGTTGGAGTGGGATGTGTCTTGGTGCAAGAGAAGCAGGGTATTGATTACTCATTAAGTTATTTTTCAAAAAAGTTTCTGTCATACCAGAACAACTATAGTAGTGTTAAGAAGGAAACTCTAACTTTGATTTTGAGTTTGAACCATTTTGTGTGTTTATTTGACGGGTTCTTGAACCCTAGTTCTAGTATTTACAGACCATAATCATTTGGTATTTTTCACAAGTTGAGGAATGCAAATTAAGTCTTACCTGCGGAAGTCTTATGTTACAAGATTGAAATTTAGTTATTCAGCATATCAAAGAGAAGCTTAATGTCACTGCAGATGCCTTATCCCTAATTCCATCTAGTCATGAGTCAACCTCTTATGGGAAGGGGGGGTGCTACATAAGGCTTTGTATTTACATACCGTTATTATACTAAGATGTGTGCCATATGTTCTTTTTATATCAGTCACCATTGTAAGGGCAGTTTAGTTTTCTATGAAAGATGTAAACAAATATATGTCCTCTGAAATAAGTTTATTTTGTGTAGTCAATGGGAATTATATTAGTTCAATGAAATTTCTAGTATTTTGTAATTATATAATATTATGTACTTATACAATACTTATACAAAGGAGTTTTGAGTTAATATTATAATTGGAAAAATGTATTGTTTGCTTATATTGGAGATGCTCTCTCCTCCATTGTTGAATTCAGGGTTTGGATGTGAGATCAGGGGAGTGATTGCAACCTTGTTTCATCCACTTTATATCCTGCATTTTGACATTAATTTACTAATTAACATTTAGGGTGAATACTAAGTTATAACAAGGTTATATGACAGCCTCGGAGCTATTTAGTTTGTTGGATTATGTTGTCAAATCCATAATGGTCTTTTGTCCATATATTTATGAAAATATATATTATGCACATTCAATAAGGATCACCATAATTATACTGTGAAATGTGAGTGTAGGTTAAGGATGGAGCTTAACTTAAAATAAGCTTTTATGTCATATGTCTTTACCTCGTGAGAGTTGAGTATGAACTGCTCAGAGAAAGTTACTAACTAGCTAAGCTCAGGTCTAAGAGACAACTTGAGAGTCGAATCTCCTGATCACATGTATGTCACATGATCCTCACATTTCATGGAAAATTACTGTCGGTGATGGAACTATATAACAACAATGTAAAAACCCATAATTATATAAGGACTACTGTCTATAAGACAGGGACTATTACATCACTCGGTTACCACCTTCCGAGCTTCTACGAGGAATTAGCTAGTTTCACAGAAAAACCCTATATATATACCTACCCATGTTACATGCATATGTGTGTAGACACTAACCTGGAGAAACTGCAACCTGGGGTTCAGCAGGTACAGAAGCCTTAGCCTGATGTGCCTTATGGGAGAGAATATTATGTTGAATGGCTAACTTAGAAGATACTGAATTATAATTACAAAACAGAAATATTATTGCCAGCATGAACACAATAGTGGGGACAGTTAAACTGTGTATAGCAAATCCCTGTGAAAACTAGAAAGGCAGGTTATCCTCTATATTTGAAAAGAGTGACTACTTCAGATAAAAAAACAAACTTTAATTTATCTGATACTATATTGAATTCACTGACAGTCATATTAGAAGCCGGATATATTGGAATCAAATCTGAAGTTAGATTTAAATTCAAAGCAAAGTGCTGATAGGAAGGATAGGTTTTCAACGAGCGACAGGTTATTTTGCAGTAGTCCAGACCCTTATAATAGCCTTTTAGAATTAAATGTTTACCACCTTCCTGGCACTGTAAAATGACAAAAGTTTCTTCTGAGAAGAAAAAATACTGCACATTATGTAGATGTGCATGAAACAAAGTTTCTTAGAAATTGGTGTATAGTTACACTGTTTGAGCGCTGTGAGAACATTGGTTTGTTTGATCGCCAATTCATACACTCCTTCTGCCGCAGGAATAAATGCGAATGCATAGGCTGGACATATGTGTAAGTGAAGGTATGACGATTTACAACATGATAAAACCCTAGGATCATCCACTGGTAACAAAGATTAGTCTTCATCAATTAGCAAAATTTCGGTTGGCCTGTCCAGAGTAAACAGTGTTGTCATTAGAAAACAAGAGAATGGGTTCTGAATGCCATGCATTAAATTTGCGATGCCCTAGCATAGGAATGTGGCTGAGGATAGCATTGTGCGTGAAAGTTGACTCTAACAGAGGGTAATAGGAGTTAAAGGGTAACTCGTCTTGGCTTTTTAAAAGGCTTCAAGAAGAATTTTCACGCGCACAAGCTGTGCATCCACTCAGCTGGTTTGAACGTTTCACGGTTAAGGGTCAATGACACTCCGTGCTCATAGTATACAAGATGGCGTCCAATGATGGCTTCTCCTTTGCTAAGACAACCTGGTGTAGTTTCAAGATGGAGTCAAACAAGGCCACTTATGGCGTGGGGCGAGTCTACTGGTTGCCAAGACGACTGAATTCTATGACTTCAGCAGTAATATAGAAGATGCTGCTGGCTGACAAACCTTGGTTCACTGGGTGTCAATGGGTTTCACTCGATGGGTCACTGGGTACATCCACTGCTGGTGTCGTCTACTAATGCAGAGTCAGTCTCAATAACCTTGCGGTGAAAGAATGCACTGACCAGGTTGTTGATGCTTAGGTAGCCTAAACAACTGTAGTGACGTCTGCTGGGCTTGGTGACTGAGTGTGGAGAATGACACTTTTTTTTTGGAGAACACTGACAATAGTTCTTGGAGAACACTGGTTATTGTTATGAGTCCTGTCTTTAGCTGTCTTTAGCTGCCTTTCACTACCACCTATATAACTAGGTTATATGACAGCCTTGGAGCTGTTTAGTTTGTTGGATTTAGTTGTCAAAACCCACAATGGTCTTTTCTCCATTTAATTATGAAAACATATTATGCACAGTCAATAAGGATCACCATAATTACACTGTGAACTATGAGTATAGGTTAAGGATGGAGCTTAACTTAAGATAAGATTTTATGTCAGACGTCCTTACTGTAATGGGCCCCTGTCTCATCAACAGAACATATTATATAAATTGGTCAATACATCTGATATTATATTCAGATTCATCACCCTGTAACTTTCCACTGGCTATGAGGTGACATGTTCAATGCACGTGATAAGGTGTACCCACGGGAAACTGCGTCATACTATGCTGAGTAAAGGCATAAGTAGCCGGCTCTCTGGCCACCTGAAGAGAGCAGTAGTTTGATATCCTTGACTAGAGGAAGACGTTATTTGAGAGCCGAAGTGGATGGCTCCGTCTTCCCTGGAGGGGGAACGACGTACCCATACCGTTCTCCCTCGATGGGTCACTACTCTTGAGTCGCTCACAGAAAGCTACATTGTAAGGACGTGACCTAACGTTTATAATACATAAACGCCGTCCGTTTCTCATTCACTCATATACAGTGGAACTTACGGTCGATCTACACTCAAGAATTATATATACAATCCTTTTATAATAAAACAAGGAACTACAGTTTGGGTTTCGTTACTTAAACCCAAATAATAAATATATGTGAACGGCCTGGTTAATTGTACAACACAGCCGATTCATTACCACGTGAGAGTAAAGTATGAACTGCTCAGAGCCAGCTACTAATTAACTGAGTGGTATCTTCTGATCACATGTGTGGCACATGATCCTCACAGTTGAGGGAAAATTACTGTGGGTGATGGAACTATATAACAACAATGTAATAACCCATATTTATATAAGGACTACTGTCTATAAGACAGGGGCTAACACAAAGTGATACTTATGTGAATGAAGGAATAGCCTTATTGTGAGATTAAGATTGAAAAATTACTAAGTCAGTTCGGCCACAAGGCCGTGCAGTGTCAATGTCTGTACTGTTTGCTTTATGAGGGCCTGAGCTGCCACCATTTTATAAGGGCCTGTGTGTCAGTAACAATTCCTTTTACTCTCATACTTATTACCATTGGTAGCGTAACGAGAGGAGGCTCGTGGGTAGATGTAATGATAGTATCAAGCAATAGGGAAGAAATAACGGTAAATACTGTAGGTAAATAATAGACACAATATACAAATACAAAATTAATTTAAACATTAATATGAAATTAGGAGAGAGAATTTATATGTACCAACAGACGAAATCTAGTACTAGGCCCTCAGGCTCAATATACTCACACCACTACTGGGTGAACATACTCAATAACACTTCCAACCCTACTGGGTGGACATACTCAATGACACTCAACCCTTATAGTCACTTAGCACCATAAAGACCAGGGCAACTGCCACTACAACACTCAGTCGTCAGGCGTGATACTCAAGCAACAGCCATGGGGTCCAGCCACCATGGGTCCAGCCACCATGGGGTACTTTCCGACGAACTCTGAAGATCCCAGTGGATTAATCCCACCACACAAATAGCCCTACTGAGTTAGACACTCATCCACCAATGATGGGGGCTGGTAGTGGTGTGTGGCTTGGTGATCCGGGGTCACCTCGCAGGCCGAGCGTTAGGGCCAGACGAGCCAGCTATGGGGGCCATAGGTAGTCTGAAGTGTCTGACGGCCGGGTCTCACGAAGGTAACTGATCCTACTGGACCTCGGACATCTCCCCAGACATAGTGGATACAACATCCACTCTACAGACACGGCCTAGGCTGCGTTAGGGACCTGTATGGATGAAGGGACGGGCACTTACTGACGGTAGAAATGCCCGCGGCACCCACTCAAAATAGGCCAGGGAGTCCACCTAATTCTATTTCGATGAATTAATTTACTGTACACTCTGGCGTTGAAACTGAGACTATGAACTCAGTTTCATTCCCTACTATTATCCTCACTTACAATGCTCTGACTCAGCTATCAGAAGCAAAATTAAATTGATTACAAAGGGTTGGATGGCAACAGGTCCCAACATACAGCGTCTGCTACGAAATCCGCGGATTATATTCAAAGTTCCCTTAAGACAAAGACGGGGAAACAGAGAAAACGGGGGACGTTTCCACTGGGGGACTCGGAAGGTTTTGTGGACGTTTGAGGGTAATATGAATCCTTAAGGTTTTCAGGTTAGCCGTCATCACGATCATGACAGCTTTATTCTGGATATAATAGTTATTAATTGTTATAGATTAGTATTTCCCAATCCTAATCCACTCTGTACAGTATAAGGAATAGTTTTTCGTTGATGTTTTCTCACAGTGTGTTTGTATTCAATATTACCTTCAACTATCAGCCAGAGGTAGCAAGGAGTGTCTACATATCCTGGTCTGTTAACCACAACCGTTATTTCAGAAAGTGAGTCTGATTAATGGGCCTATGACTTGGGGCACTTTTGAAAGTGGAAGGTATTCAGTATTGGCTGTGATAGCAGTTTATTGGGCCTGTTGTTGTTTGTTTGTTTCATAAATGGCATGCCAGAATCTCTACAATCCTCCATACATATGTTTGTGGGCGATGCCAAATTATTTAGAGAAATTAAGAGCCAAACAGGCTGGGAAGAATGTGAAGAGTTACAAAAAGTTCGAAGAAGATTTAATATCACGAACTGTAAGAGGGTACAACTGGAATGTACCAACGATATGTAGGCGTATCATATGTCCCAATGTCATGGTCACAATGACGGCTGGTCTGTTTGAAACCTGATGATTCATATTATACTCCACGCCCGCAAAACATGTGGATAACTGGTGAGTTATCCCTAGGAAGAAACGCGTTTTCCCTCTCTTTAGGTTCCGGCCATTTCCTCTAAGATCTCAACGTATATACACAAAGGCTCCTTGTCCATAAGTCCCGCCCATTTGGGGTACTAACAGTTGTAAACGTGTATATTCCACTTTTTCCTGACAAGCTCAATCTCTAATTAGTTGTGTAAATCAACTTAAGAAATTCGCCAGACCCATGTCAACTGAGGGTCGTCTTTGAATGGGTAGCAGTTGATTTGAATGTATTTCTGTCATTGCGTGAATAGCCATCTCTGGCAACTCATGCCGTATATAAACCTGTGCGTGAAGGAGAAAAGTCCCTTCTTTGACGACTTCCAAATTATCCCAGGTATGTGAACGAGTGTTCCCCGCCGAAATAGTCATTCAGTTTAACTTAGTAAATTTTGTGAATATCAGTGTTCATGTTGTAACAGTGAAATTGTCATTTACCCAGTGTAAGAATTACTCACTTGAATGTCGTCTGTCGTTGCTAGACGAAAGATTGTTTGTGATTGAGTAATTATCATCCTTTCCAGTGACGTCTCCAAATATCCCAGGTCCAGTGTGTGGGTTATTTGAACAAACCACCTACTGCCCGGGGTCGGTGGCAACCTAACAGTTAGCTGTATTGGACGATGTCTCTGATTCTGCAGGATTAAACTGCTCAAGTCCGCATCTTGGGAACTAGACCCCAGACTCTCGCCACGTGTCAGACTACAACCCACCATAACAGCAATCTTCATTTGTTGAAACGTCAGTGTTATACCCTGGGACACTTCGTACAGTTATATGGTCCACAGTATTTGTTATATATGATTGGGGAAAATTAACCTGAATATAATTATCCCATGTTGGGTAGTGAACCCATAAAATTGTTAGTATCAGTAATGACGTGTTATGTTTTGTGAGTGCATCCTCCATATGTACTACCAACAGTTCTAGTGAAGGTACCATAAGTAAGTTTGTCATGTGGTGTAGTCTATGTAATGTACCACCAGTAATGTTGTAAAAGCAGGAGTATCTAATTGGAATTGCAGTTGAGTAAAACCAAGGAGTTGATCCTTGTAGTTGTATGTTAATGAAATGTACCACCAGTAATGTTGTAAGAAGCAAGAGTATCTAATTGGAATTGCAGATGAGTAAGGCCAAGGAGTTGAACCTTGAAGTTGTATGTTAATGACATCTTTTACCTAAATTTAATTTCATATTAATAAACCATTTCTTAGGGTATATTAGGGGTATCATTTTCCCTCAGTATCCACCTTTATTTTTGTTCGGTGCCTTGATACCACAATTACAGTACCCATGTGCTCTTACCCTCGCCATGCTACCAAAGGTCAGAGGTTGAAGTAATTAACAAATGACCGAACTAAGACAAAGAAAGAAGTATGAAATAAAAATATAAGGGAGAAGAAGAAAACCTTCGCCCTTATACCAACGAGACGAAGAAACTGCACTAATAGAGACTGAATGCAAAGAGGACCTGGGTCTTTGAAACGATCTTCAAGAGTAAGGTGTCTCCCCGCCTGGAGTACTGTCACCTTGTTCGGTCCCCGAGATATGCTAGGGACTGTCAGTTGATTGAAAAGGTCCAAAGGAGGGCCACTACACTGGTGGCTGCACTTCGGCACCTCAACTATCCAGAGAGATTAGAGTTCCTGCAACTGCCTAGTTTATACTAGAGACGGGCAAGGGGTGACCTAATTGAGGTTTATAAACATCTCAGTTGAGTGTCCATACCTGGAGCTGGCGGACATCTGCCCCACAAGGGTTCACAGCTCAACTTTGAAGAAGACGCAAGTCCAGAAAACTGTGAAGGAGAACTTTTTCGGAGTAAGAGTTGTGAACACTTGGAACAACCTGCCAGAGAGTGTTGTAATGGCACCAAGTGTGAGCTGTTTCAAGACCAGACTTGACCAGCACTGGAAGAGGTTTAGATATATTCAGGAGCCAGTGCATGCCAAGTACTTGCCAACAGTGTGTAACAGAGACGTGACCGACTGCCCAAGCGGCTAATCTTCTGATCAGTGGCGAAGAGCAAAAGAGTAAAAAAAAAGTAAAAGACATTCTTTTACGTAATTTTGCAACAAAAGTTCTTACATTCTAGCTTAGTATACTTATACCACAACTGTAAATTATTCTGGTAACTGTTTATTTTCTCTTTAAAATTTATCCAAAACACTCCAAAGCTTTCCTGTGCCACATCAGCACTTAAAACACTACAATTTTGTTTCCAGAAACCTTTACCTGCTTTTACATTTTTGTTAATGTTTACTTTTGACAGAACCATTGAATGGTCAGGAAAACAGACTGGAACATTATCACACTTTACGAAAAAAAATTCAAGCCCTTTAACATAAAGGCTATCAATCAGCAAATGATTTTTCTCTCTCCCCTTTCCTGTATTCCCTGATGGGGCATAAATATTAATAATGGAAATTATATGGTCTAGGAAGGAAACTCTGACACATAAAGTATGGCCATTCTCATCCACCTCATAGTTTAGTGTTTTGAAAGTGGAATTTTGCCTTACTAATAGTGCAGTTTCTCCTTTAAACGGATGGGTACTGTTTATAATAATTTCGAAGTAATCAATTAGGTAATATAATATCCCTGGATCTTGTACATTATGTTCCTGTATCATAAGGATGTCTGTATTATAATATTTAATTACAGATAAGAATTGCATTTGCTTACCTAAACTATTTAGACCATTCACATTTAGTGTAACATACTTTATATACATGTTAATTGTTATTTTAATAAAGAATCCAAAAAAATCAGTTCTTTACTTTTTCCTCTTAATGTCTCCTTTTCTTTCTTCATCTGTACTATTATTCCCTTTCTTCACCACTTTTGGCTATTTATTTTCCATCCCTCTTACTCAACATCACCATACTACCACTAAATGCTCGATTGCTCCAGCTCTGTACATGTTCAACAGTTTTCACCATGGATCATCTTTTCCAAAAGGAAAAAAAAAAGATGAATGGAAGAAAATTGATTCTTCCCATCATCTTTTTTTTTCTTTACCAATTTCTAGTTCATTTTCTGTCTGGCTATTCACCTCTCAAATCACTTTGATTTTCATTGTTCTTATTTTGTTTCGTACGATCTTTTTTCCAGATTTTTTTTTAAATATTGCCATCAGCTACTCTCTATTTTCAGTTTTACCTGATTTTCATCACCAATGTCGTTATTTTCGAATTAATTTTTCCCTGGTTTGTTCTAATCTTTCTTTTTTGCATCATTCTTGTTTCTGCTTGGTGACGTAACACAGGTGACCTTTACGATTTCCTCTATTCTATCCGTGTTTTCACCTCTTGCTGCTGCTGACATATTTATTGGTTCCATTTCAACTTCGGTATTATCTATTTCCTTATTTTCACAAGATATTTTACCTTAAGTTTCATCAGCATTATTCCCGTCTGTATGTATTTCGGCCTCATATGTAATAGAAGTTTCCTGCACTGTATTTTCTGAACCATCTGGGTGAGTGGTATGATCTGGATCTACAGCATCCTGGGTTATAGTCTGAGCTGGTGCTTCTTCCCTAGCTGTCCCATACCTGGCTGTTGCTGGAGCCTAACTTATTTTATCACTCACCTTCTCCTTCTTTGACATCTTCCCTTGTACTTTGGATCTCACCAGAAAATTGTATAGCCAAGAAACCTCTAATTAAAAATATTCACCTGAACTATTTCCTCGGTGTAACAATTAATTGCCAAATGATCTTCATCTCCGCATTTATAATAAGTTTCTATCCAGCATTAATGAAAGTTAAGCTATGGCTGCCTACTGTTACTCATGATAGAATTTTGGGTAAATACTTAGTAGTTGCCACCACCTAATATACCTTTGAAGGTAGGGTTTTATAGTGTAAATCATCGTGTTAAATACAAATATGACCTTCATTGCCGTCGGAAATGAGCAGTAGTTGAGATATTGAAGAAAGTGAAAGGTCAAATAATGTAAAAAAAAAATAATAATCTGACCTAACCTACCTAACCTCTAGTGTGTAAGAAACTTACCCTAAGTAAGGGATACAGGAGGATAGAGTGAAGCAACCTGAATGAAGAAGTGGTGTCTTTGTTAGTATCCATCTCTTACCACAGTATCATGCACGGCGATCTACACGATAATGCCACACTGAATTACATCTTTGACACTTTACAGATGAAACAAGAACACCATGAGCCCTAAAAATGTCAAATGCTGGTGCGTCATTGTCGAAACGCGGTGAATAATTCGCCAGTCAGCCAATGTACACTAGGGTTGCTCATTTTTTCACACTTTTTTAAAATTGTGGGTGGGGGTGTTTTTTCCCATTATTTTGTTACTCCTAAATTCATTGGTGCCAGAATTAATGAAATCCAACATGTTCTAGGGGTCGCGAATCCAAATATAAAAAATGAATTTTTGCGAAAAAACGTCAAAACTCAAGCTTTTTCTCTTATAGATCAGCAATCGCGCTGCTTTTCACTACTTAACCCTAATGGCTGGCTAGAGCAGCTATTCAGCTTTCCATTGACACCTAATTCGATTGCATGCACCTCTTATTTGACCTTCTAAGTCAGGTCAAAGGCTGTAGCCTACCTGCGTTAACGGAGTTATAAATTCACTAGGTTCACATTGGCAGCTTTAAAACCCTGCGCTTCTTTGCAGTGTTTTGACATGTGTTGTGTTGTTGTTGGTACTGTGGTGTTATTTTATAATTTACTCAAATCTGCTATATAGTGTGGCAGTAAATTTATGGTTATCTATTTATGTTGTATTTTCTACAGGTGATTAAATTGCTCTTATGTGACCCTATTTTGTTTGCCTATTTTGTTTTATTACAAAACGTTTTTTTCTTACAGAGTTCATCTGTTTATATACATACAATCATGGAAGAGAGTGAGTCGCAGTCGGGGGAGAATGCTAAGGGGACTGTCAGGACAACATCATCCACTACCCGTTCTGCCACTGAAATCTATCTTGTAGGCCAGCCAGCATCGTCAATTAGAGGCAGTAAACTCCTGACGATGCGTCAAGTCCTGAAGTTCTTCTTTCACACAGTGAATGAATCTGGTGACAGACAGGAGACGTTTAAAGAAACAGTGAGAAACGTACTCACGTTCTGGAATTTAGCTCGCATCAAGACTATCTCAGAGAGGGGGTGCCGGGAGAAGCTGACAAGGTTATGGGAGCACTGGAGAAGTCTACAAAAAAGTCGGGACAGGGCTGCAAAGGACAAGGTTGAAAACTTCAAGTCTCAACTTGACCTGTTGTGGGACATCGGAGCACCGGACGCCGTAGAGGACATCGAGAAGAACCGGCTGCTTACACCGGCCGACAAACAACAAGACATCGCCTTCTATCAAGACCAACGCGGAGAAAGAAAAGCGTTCATGAGTGGTGACGATAAGATTTTTGCCGCTAAGAAGAGAAAGCAGGAGGAACGAGTCGAGAAGCAAAGGTCGAAACAGGGAAGGTTCGCAGCCCGTGAACCAAGCAGCAGTGATTCGAGACCTCAAACCTCTGTGGTGGCTGACACCCCAACGGAAGTAGAAATGGAGAAAATGGACACAGCGATACAACCTGGCAGGTACACATCAAAGCACCCTTATGTGACGGTTCAGCTTCCACGTCACATTCTCCAAGAGCCAGCATTAAAGGAACTCGCTGACCGTCTTCGGATATCCAATAACGAAGTAAGTGTATCCATAAATGTGTTTGGAATGTTTGAAATTTCTGTTAATTATTTGATAAGCACTTAAACAGTCGACATTTTCTACTGACACCCTTGCCTGCTTTTGCTCGCAGATAGTTTCGGTGGTCGCAGCAGTGCTGCGCTCTGCTAACCCGCCAGGCGATCTGTCTGAGTTCCGGATCTCGAGAGAGACTGCGAGACGGGCGCGAGCTTCACACCGTCGTCAGGTAGCTGCCGCACAAAGGGAAGCCTTCAAGCCTCCACCACATGCAGTGGTGCACTGGGATGGTAAGCTGGTTAAGGTGAGAACACGTTTAGGTACTACATTAATATTTTACCAAAGTCTAGACTATTGTAATATATTGTTAGAAATGTATCAAATCATTAACAAAAAGCTTGGAGAAAAAGGCAGCCTTGATAATTCTTCATTATCTGTCTGAATTTTTATATTTCTCTCATTTCAGAACGTCGTGGGAGAAGAAGAACACCGACAGGCCATCTTCATCTCAGGGCGCGGCCATGAGGAAGGGAAGCTGCTTGCTGTCTTGCCAGTGAAGGATGGCACTGGCCTGACCCAGGCACGCGCAACAGCTCGTGCTATCGAGGACTGGAGCTGCGCTTCAAACGTCAAGGCACTGTGCTTTGATACAACGTCGTCCAACACAGGGCGAGTCCAAGGTGCGGTTGTCCATCTGGAGGCGCTGCTGGAAAAACAGCTGTTGAGGCTTGGGTGCAGACACCACGTCATGGAACTGGTGGTGAGAGCCGCTGCCAGCAACATCTTCGGCAAAACATCGGCCTCTACGGACCCTCTCTTCCAGACTCTTAAGAAAAGGTGGAGTCAACTAGATCACTCTCAGTATCTCATGCTGGACATTGCAAATCTACCAGAGTCTGACTGGCTCAGTCACCTCCGACACAGGACCGTTAGCTACCTGCTGACCGTCACAGAATGGGCCAGAGAGGATTACCGAGAAGCGGCAGAACTAACGCTCCTCGTCCTCGGTGTGAATCCTCCGCGCGGCACGCACTTTCTGCGTCCTGGCGCATGTCACCACGCTCGCTGGATGGCGAAGATCATATACTACCTCAAGATCTACATGTTTAGCCACCAGCTAGAGCTCAGCAGTGACCTGTGCGTCAAGCTGCAGAGGATGGCGATCTTTGTGTCTCTGCTGTACACACCGGCGTGGCTGAAATCACCAGTAGCCGAGGATGCGCCTGTGAATGACCTGCAACTGCATCACGAACTCCTCCGCTACAGGGCCGTGGACTGTGAGGTGGCTGATGCGGCGCTGGCGGTCGCGAGCCGCCACCTGTGGTATCTAAGGCCACAGACCGTCGTTCTGTCGCTGTGCAGCGAGAAGTTGAGTGCGGCAGAGAAAAAGGAGATGGCGACCAAATTGAGCTGCCTAGAAGAAACGAACGACTACGCCAACGACAACTTGGTCATCCAACAGACTACACGGCTTTCCGACCTGATAGATGAACGTTCATGGATGATCTTCAAGGAGCATCATGTGTGCGGCACAGCATGGCTGATGTCACCGGTGGAAGACTGGGAGAAAAACGAAGAGTTCATGAAGCTGAAAGATTTCTCCAGAAGCCTGAAGGTAACCAATGACGTGGCCGAAAGGGGAATAAAGCTTATGCAGGACTTCATTGGTTCAGTCACGAAGGATGAGCAGCAGCTGCAGGATGTCATGCAACTTGTGGAAAAGCACAGGAAGCAGATGAGTGGCTTCAGCAAGTCTGCTCTGATGCAACTGTGAGAGTTGAATAGAGGGGGGATTGAACTTTCAAATTGCATCTCCTCCTAGAGTTATTGACCTATTTCAATGATGTTTGTTTTTTTAAGAGGGAAATATATCATGGAAAAGACTGTGACGGCAAAATATTGATATGTGTTTTCGAATAAATGGAAAAGTCAAAACTATGAATATTTTGGAATCTAGTTCCCTTAACGCAGGTAAAGCCTTTGACCTGAACTAGAAGGTCAACTAAGAGGTGCATGCACTCGAATTAGGTGTCAATGGAAAGCTGAATAGCTGCTCTAGCCAGCCATTAGGGTTAAGTAGTGAAAAGCAGCGCGATTGCTGATCTATAAGAGAAAAAGCTTGAGTTTTGACGTTTTTCCGCAAAAATTCATTTTTTATATTTAGATTCGCGACCCCTAGAACATGTTGGATTTCATTAATTCTGGCACCAATGAATTTAGAAGTAACAAAATAATGGGAAAAAACACCCCCACCCACAATTTTCTAAAATTGGGAAAAATGAGCAACCCTACTGTACACCCTTCACACATAGACGCCATCTTCCAACTGCCTGTAAATCGAGACTTGCGCTGATTGGCACTGGAGTATTACGTCACATCGGCACTCACACTGATCGGTGTGCATAACTATGACGTCACATCAACACTCATTGAATGACCAAATATTGTAAAATAAAAGTTAAAATAACCCGAAAGCTATACATTTCCAAAAGAAACGTTATAGAATAAATTAATTTATATTTCTTTTTCTCTATCTCCCGATATATGACTCAATATTCAGTTAGATGTGGGTAAGTACTAAATATTAACCGAATATTTTTCTTTAAATTTACCTTGAAGGTTCGTGTTCCATTTAACAGTCCGGCCACTGGTCCTTTTGTGTACTACTTGTTCAGCCTCACTCCTGCCACTTTACCATATTTACTGAGGAAGTTCATTATAATATTTCCCATTTCAAAGGGAGCATCTTTAACTGATACATAAGTTAAAGTTATACTAAAATTCATTACTTTTTCAGTCTCATCGCTGTTAGGAATTCTTATAGTTTTGTCTTCATATTCCTCACAAATTGTTTTCAAAACTGTGTTGTCCCAAAATTTCACCACCACTTTATTGTTTCTTAATAGTTGAAAGCCAGCTATTTGCTCATGTTTTATTTTCAAAATGTCAAAAATTATTTTACACGCATTTTCATATTCAGGCATACCTGGAAACAACCATCCGACGGAGTATTTTCTCCTTAGAACAGGTGTGTACGTCCCCATTTCAGCTATTTTATTACGTAACCTTCATATGGTGTGCTCTGCCTAGCGAGGTGGACGGCTAATACCACAAGTTTTCCGAAGAAAACTGGTAAAGTAAAGCTGCAACATCTCTCTGTGTTAGTTTTTTTATATGTTTTGTTTAAGCTTTTACAATTTACATATATACATAGATATTACAAAGCAACATATATTTGTCTGTGAAATATGTTGATGATTTTTCTTTTAAGATACACTTGATGATCCATTTATCATAAACTATCGGGCTTTTAACAACGGCTATAGTCTCATCAACATTGTAATTTTCCTCCCTACTAATTCACATTCAGAAATAATTTGCTATTAACATTGCAGACTGTATTCAGCATATTTTTAAACTATTTAATCATCGCTTTGTTATGGAGCAGATATACAATATGTATTGGCTATTCTACCTCACCACATCTTATTTTATGTTTAATATGTTTAGTCTCTGGTTAGTTGGTAAAGTTTCTTGACTATACCTATATATGAAGCCCCTCTGGAGAGGATCCATATTTTTACCTGTAATATTTTCCAAAAAAAATACAATTTAAACAGTAGATATTTTTCTTCACCTGCTGGTTTAGTCATGTCATTAGCATAGTGTATGCATCTCTTTATTCATGACACTGGAAAAGTTTTCATGCATTGATATCTTTTTTTTAGAGTATTGATTGCATTACTATAATAAGGAGGAGACAAGTAGGAAAAATGATCTGAAGGTTTCATATCTAGTAGATAACTGGTCCTTATACTTGTATAATATGGAGTTAAAGATTTTTCCTTTTCATGGTCTGATGCAATTTTTATGAAAGTTGTACATAATATAGCAGCTGCTTTACAAAACACATGAATTATATCAATAACTCCTTATTTGACAGATAAATACACCGTTTGTCTCCACTCGTATGGTTGCTGGTGTGTTATCCAGGTTGGATGTGAGTAAGGCGTATGGACCTGACGGTATACCCCCTCTTGTTTTGAGGGAGTGTGCCGAAATTCTAGCCCCTCTGCCTGCTCGCCTCTTTCGCCTTTACCTTAAAACCAAAACTTTTCCTTCTTCTTGGAAGTATGCCTCGGTTCAGCCCATCCCGAAGAAGGGTAACCATTCAAATTCCTCTAACTATCGCTCTATTGCCCTAACTTCATCCCTCTCTAAGATTTTCGAAACTATCCTCAACTCTCATTTTCTTAGTCACCTTGAAAGCCTTTCTTTCTTGTCGGATCACCAGTATGGCTTTCGCCAGGCGAGATCAACTGGTGACCTGTTCTCCTACTGACCCATCTTTGGTCATCCTCTCTTAAGGATTATGGGTAAATTTCGTCGTGGCCCTCTACATCTCCAAAGCAATTGACAGGGTATGGCACAAATCTTTGCTTTCTAAACTTCCCTCTTATGGTTTTTCTCCCCCACTTTGTTCTCTAATTTCTAGCTTCCTTGAGAACCGATCCATGGCAGTTGTTATCGAGGGATAGATGCCTCACTCTTTCTCTACCCATAGTGGCGTCCCACAGGGTTATGTTCTTTCACCTACTCTCTTACCTTCTTTTTATCAATGATTTACTTCACACTACGGCTAATTCTTTCCATTCTACTCTTCACTCTTCTTCACATTTTTCCCTTCCAACCTAATTCTCAAACTAGACCTGTTTCTAGAGCTGATATCATTTCATCTATGAATGTGAATCTATACAGCATTCTCCGAATGGGGATGTAGAAACTTGGCTAAATTCAATAGTAATAAAACTCAGTATTTACCAATTACACTTTTCAAATTAGATGACATCCCACCAATCACATTTCAGGATGAAATCATTCTGCCAAATTCTAAAATAGACATGCAAAGCCTCACCATTTCCTCTAATATGTCATGGAAGCCACACACCCACAACATTGCTAAAGCTGCCTCCCGAAAGCTGGGAATGATATGCAGATGACGTAGCTGCTTCACTCCTGAGCAGTTTCTTCAAGTATGTAAGGGATTCATTCGTCCTAACTTGGAGTACTGCTCTCATATCTGGGCTCTTCTTCTGTCCAACTGTTAGATAGAGTAGAATTAAAGGCATTTCGTCTTATTAACTCTCCTTGTTTAGTTGATAATCTATCTTCCCTTTCTCTTCGCTGCAATGTTGCTTGACTCTCACTTTTTTACAGGTACTTTAACGTGTGTGTTGGTGTGTGGATTAGTGGATGACATCATTATGACCTAACATCATGTTTTTAAGGTCACCCTGTATATTTAAGCCTCTCTCTGTCCATGTAATCCAGTTGCCTCTGAAGATGTCTTGAATAAAGACGAAAGCTAAGGTGCTCCTTTGTTTCCCTTTTCCCGTGTGATTTTATCAAGATATATATATATATATATATATATATATATATATATATATATATAAATATATATATATATATATATATATATATATAAATATATATATATATATATATATATATATATATATATATATAAATATATATGTATATATATATATATATATATATATATATATATATATATATATATATATATATATATATATATATATATATATATTGTGTTGTCAATGTGTACAAGTCATGTGACTTTTTTCCTGTGGAGTAGAGTACGCCAACTCGCAAAAGAGAACTTAAGAACATAAGAATGGAGGAAACTGCAGCGGGCCTATTGACTCATACTGGGCAGTCCCAGTTATACCCAACCCCTATTGCTCATTTAAGCATCCAACTTATGTTTGAAGCTATCCAGCTTATTCGAGTTAATGATGATATTTGGTAACTTGTTCCATTCATCCACTACTCTGTTTCCAAACCAGTGTTTACATGAAAAGAATGTTAATAGATTAGTTAGACATGAACGCCCGCTTGTGAAGCCATGTTGGGAATCATTGATCAACTTGTGCTTCTCCAGGTGGTTTCGAATAGAGTTTGAAATGATTGATTCTAGTAATTTGCCTACTATTGATGTTAGACTGATTGGGCGGTAGTTAGAAGATAGTGATCTATTCCCCCTTCTTGAAAATCGGTATTACATTCGCTATCCTCTAGGATTCTGATACTACACCTGTTTATAATGACATGTTAAACAACTTTGCTAAGGGAATACTAAGCTCTTCCTTACATTCCTTTAATACTCTGGCAAATATCTAATCGGGACCAGGTGACTTATTAGGCTTCAGTTTGTCTATTTGCTTATTATCATCGTTTCTAGTCACTACTATCTCGCTTAATTTGTTTTCTTCACCATCTCTGAATAGAGTCGGTGCCTCGGGTATCATGTTTAAATTTTCGGTGGTGAAAACTGTTGAAAAATATTTATTCAGATTATTGCTCATTTCTCCATCGTTATCAGTTAGCTCGCCGGTATCTAAACGTATTGGTCCAATCTTATCTCGTGTTTTAGTTTGATACATTTGGTAGAATCCTTTGGGGTTTGTCTTCGCCTTCCTTGCTATCTTCAGTTCATTATTTCTCTTTGCTTTTCTTATCTCGGTCTTAACCCTACCGGCCAATACCTTATAATACTCCCGGAGGTAAATTTCGCCACGATTTATCTTTCTACCTATAGCCTTCCTTTGGCCAAAAATGTTCTTTAAATAATTATTTATCCATTTAGGGTCATTGTTGTCTGATCTGAGGTTTTTGTATGGTATGTTCTGCCTTTGTGCATTAAGTAACTCGTTATTTAAATTGTCGTGGAACTCGGCAATCTCAGATCTCGTTATCAGGTCCGTGTCATCTGTCAGGTTCACGCCCAAGAGCGACACCCCTTCTCTCAGCTGCCTCTTTAAACTATCAAAGTTTGCCCTTCTGAAATCTGGCATTTTTTGGCTTCTTCCTCTGCACTGTCTGCAGCCAACTTCCTTTTCTTTGTTTTCTTGAGAGTTTGTTCTCGTCGTTTCTGTCTTTTCAGGAATACTTTGTCAAGAGATGACATTGCCCCACGACGCCCTTTTTCTCGTTACGCTATTAAGAAATCCTTATCCTCCTGAGCTGTCATCATATTCAAAGCATTCACATGTGCAATGTCAAAGAGATCTTCAAATGTATCAGTGAACTCTTTCTCTTTCTGCTTTTGAGTTTCTGTCTTTCTTGAAGAGTTCTTTTTCAAACTACTCCACTTGTCAAACATTTTGTGCACTTGATTCATACAATCTGGTTTGTGGTGTGTGGGAATGTTTGCTTTTGTCCAAAATTAAAGAACTTTGTCTGTGACTTCCGCAGCTGCCACTCTGATGTTTTTTTTCTGTATGCGATGCAGGCTTAAAAAATACTGTAACACTTGCCTGTTTGAAGGTAATTTAGCCCCTGTAATGTCATCACATAATGTCTTTATCAAATACACATTTTCTCGTGTTTTGACTCCTGCATTAGCCATTTTGACCTGAGGAATAAAGAAATTAACTATTAATATAAATTAATAATGAGAATACTCTGCAGAACTGTTTCTAATTTCCCCAATCATCAATCGCGACCAGGAAAAACTCACCACAATCGTGCCAAATGCGACGCACTAGTGGTGGGCGTAATCGGCTACAAAGTAATCGACTACATCGATTACTTAATTTTTGACAGCTTTGAGCAACCTCTAAATATTAATATATTTAAAAATAACTCTACACAATGTTTTTGTCCTAAATGGACACTTTTAGCAGGGTATGTGGTAAAAAATTCCATAGTTGAAAAATAAGGACCACCCTAATATATATATATATATATATATATATATATATATATATATATATATATATATATATATATATATATATATATATATATATATATATATGTATATATATATATATATATATATATATATATATATATATGTAATATTCAGAAATTTCAGAGCAATTTCAAATGCCCCGCCATTAGCGATACTGAGCGTTCAAGGTCGTCTGAGGGAAGAGAGCGCTCCCCGCCCATAGCGAGAGGTTGTGGAACTAGGCCTAAGTGATATTAAATGTAATTTGCCGAATTAATAATGATGCGATTCATGAAATAAGCGACTATTATTGAATTTGAAATCATTATAGATCGTTTATCAGTCTGAATAATGTTAAGGGTGTCCCAAGGAGTTATTAGTTAGGCGGAAAATATGTCACGTAGGCCTAAGCTAACGCCTTGAGAGGAGACGCGACGCTGGCTGGTCCTCAGTCAAGGGGAGCATTCAGACAGACAAGACGTCCCTGCGCGTCCGTCACAGAAATATTCACGTGGCCTAGTCACCTGTGCTGCGCTATTGCAGTATAACAAGTAAGTCTCATTCCATCTCAGACAGGGTTAGATAGGGCAGTGGTAAAGTAAACTAGAGCTAACAGTGAGTTCATTTCAGGGTTTCCGTCAGAACCCACTTGACCGGAGTTGACAGGAGTTTGACTGTGAGAGATTGACTGCCGTTAAGACTGCCGTTGAGACTGCCGTTGAAGATTGAGGGACGCGATTGTCGCCATTGGACCGATCAGTGTAGGCCTGTCACTGTTTAGCGGGGTATCAAAGGATCTCTTGAGGGAATCTAGCCGTCTGGGTGCCCAGCTGACGACGGGACGATCGTGGGTCAGCAGCTCTCCTCTCCCTCGGCTCACAACACCACATGTCTCGAGCAGCTTAGTGAAACCCTCTTGCTAACGGGAAGCTAAAGCTTCTCTCAACTGTACAAGGTCTGATTGGCTCACTCCCTTCTGCTTTATGGATGCACTGGGAGTACACTGAGGCTATCTGAGTAAATTAATGGTCACACACTGAGACCATGAGTCTAGGACTCTAGGAGATACCTAGAGGAACATTTTATCTCCCTTATTACGGGTGTATGTTGAGTTGGGTGGAGCATGGTTCACGAGTATTGGTGGACCCAGTAACTTGTTTATAATAGTGGATATATTTGGGTGTAGTTAATACCATTTCTCAGTTACTGATATTATCTTGACGTGTGTAGTTTAATATTTCTTAAATAATTTTGATGGTAGTGTTTTTGAATGTTTGTGTCATTAAGTGGAACCAGAGTGATACTATGATTTGATTCTTTTAATGCATCCAATTTTCTTCATAATTCTGATCTCAGGTATAACCTTTGTTCCCCAGAGTAGTGTTTAAGTTAGGTTAGGAAGAGTGCATCTGTTGGGGTGATATAATTTTGTTGAGTGCCCTTAAGGCCTATTTATTGTAGAGTATTTAATTTCTTATTTTTTAATTCCATTTCCTAAGTGACTGATATTATGTTGTTGAAAGCCCTTAAGGCCTATTCATTGTAGAGTATTTAATTTCTTATTTTTTATTACCATTTCCTCAGTGACTGATATTATTTTGTTGAAAGCCCTTAAGGCCTATTCATTGTAGAGTATTTAATTTTTTATTTTTTATTACCATTTCCTCAGTGGCTGATATTATTTTGTTGAGTGCCCTTTAGGCCTATTCATGGTGGAATTAATAATGTCTTATTTTTATACCACCTCCGCAATGGGGGATATTATTCTGTGAAAGCCCTTAAGGCCTGTTTCATGTGTGCAAGCAACATTTCTTATTACTTCAAATTTATTGTTGCCTGAGTTTCTCATAATTTCTATATCATGTATAACTTTTATTCCCCAGAGTAGTGTTTTAAGTTCAAGTTAAGAGGTGCGCATATTGGTGTACCATTATTTGATTGTGTTTGTCGTGTTGGAGGGAATATAAGTGTCTAAATTTTACAGTGTGTCTCATTCATTCCAGTCACAGACGCTATCCTTCCACGGGTCACGGACAATTCATTTTGTTTAGTAGATTTAAGTGTTCTTGTCAAGTGAGAAATTAAAGTCCAGTAAATTCCGACCGGTTACATATATATATATATATATATATATATATATATATATATATATATATATATATATATATATATATATATATATATATATATATATACATATATATATATATATATATCTTGATAAAATCACACGTTTTCATTGTGGATCTACATGAAATATGTATATATATATATATATATATATATATATATATATATATATATATATATATATATATATATATATATATATATATAATTGCTTTGTTATGTATTTATGCTTAGTCTGTACTCACCCCTGAAGATGTGAATTACACGAAAGCGCTTGGGAACTTCGTGTTTTCCTTTTCCTTGTGGTTTTCAGCATATACCTGGATCACGCGCACCTACAGGTATATGCTGATAACCACAAGGAAAAAGAAAACACGAAGTTCCCAAGCGCTTTCGTGTAATTCACAGCTTCAGGGGTGAGTACAGACTACGGAGCAGTACAAAACAAGGTGTATATATACAGAGGAGGGTGAGATCAGGTCCACAATGGTCAGGTATTAGGTAATGACCCTATTAATCTTTAAAAAGCACAGCAACAGTCGGTATTCAGGTCAGAGGGTAAGGTGACCCAACCTTCTCACCTGGTTACAAATCTTCTTAATTACAAAATTGTCCAGTCTGTACATGCCATTACTCAAATTCATGTTGACTGCTTCGGTATGTTTAATGAGACTAGATTCTATAATGTTCCTACTGTCAATTGAATTACAAGGTAATATTGACTGGGATCATGCCTCCTCAATATTACCTTGTACAGTCCAATGTGGTTCAAAGCTCCTGGAGTGTTTGAAGCTCCAAGCAATGATATATCCTTCCTCAAACAACTTCATGACTAATGGGAGAAAATAGATGAATCAGTTGGAATGGCAGCAACAAAGGCTTTCCAGCGGCATCTCTGGTATTTAAGTGAGGAGTCAGTAGCTCTGGCCTTCAGTGATAGTGTTTCGTATGCTGAGAAAAGAGAAATCATTGAGTCAATGAAGAAACGAGAAAAAGGAATGTCCAAAGAAGCTGGAGCTTAAAAACCTTGCATCCACAAACACTAACTGCTTCTTTCAAACCACGCTCCTGGATTCTGGTTTCGTCTCCAAAGATCCAAGCCAATGGAATGACGATCCACAGTTCCTTCAGTCAAGGGAAATTCTACAAGAGTTGCAGGTGGTGAAGTGTGTGGACGAAAGAGCGGTGAAGCTTATCCAGGACTACAACTCTTCAATTACGAAAAGCGAAGATCATAAGCAGTACCTGCTTCAGGTGGTCACCACATGTCGACGTCAGTATCCCAACATAAAGAAGGTTATCTTCTGTGATGTATGTTTCTCTTCCATGTGTTCTTTATGTTCATCTCATATTTTGGATAAAATAAACACCAAAAAATAAATGTAACAAATAAATCCCTTGTATCTGATGTCAGGAACAAGAATTATTTTATAGAGGGAGAAAACATTAGAGAAGTAGAATTTTCGGGCCACTTGTGCATACCCTAAATGAAGCTGTAATTGCCTATAATTTCGCCTGAAATGGTTTTTTTATGTAAAGGACACAAATAAATATTGAGCACTAAAAATATAAAGCACTTTACTTTTTTTAACCATTCTAATATATATATTGTTACGCCGTCTCTTAATTTACTTAAATATCCAGGTTCTAGGCGTAACCAAACCAAAAAAGTGAAGTAAATTAAAAGGGAATAAAAATAAATAAAGTAAACCTTTAAGAATTTAATTAATTAAATATTAACACAAAAAAGAGCCTCCTTGGCCGTCACAACAAATTGATTCACCATCGAAACTTTTAAGACACAAATGATACTAAACATCGAAACATCAAAGGAATAAAAATAAAGCATTGGATTACGTTAACACTGCATAAACATCTAAAAACTAACACTGAAATTAACTAACGTGAAACAATACTGAATTACTTAAATGTAATTAAGCAAATGCTGATGGACACAAATAGAGACATAACTAGGTACTCACATAGATATACCACATTGGTGGCGACAGGAACAACACAAATAAATTAAGTAGAAGTAACAGGTGACGAGTGTCACTCAAAGGATGTGAACTGTATGACAAGAGGACTGAACTAACTCCGTCAGTTTGTCGAGGTAGTAGATAATGACGAAAATTACGATGTTATTTACTTAGACTTTAGCAAAGCATTTGACAGAGTACCGCATCAGAGGCTTCTGAGAAAAATTAAGGCTCATGGTATCGAGGGGAAAGTTGTAAATTGGATAAAATCATGGCTCACCGATAGAACGCAGAGGATCAGCGTAGATGGTGTTAAATCTGAGTGGGGCCGTGCAACCAGTGGGGTTCCCAGGGGTCAGTGCTAGGCCCACTCTTGTTCATAATCTACATAAACGATCTTGATACTGGGATCAGCAGTGACATAAGCAAGTTTGCGGATGACACCAAAATAGGGCGGCAAATTAATTCAGGGCAGGATACAGATGCATTACAGAAGGATCTAAATAAACTGCAGGGGTGGTCTGAAAAATGGCAAATGAAATTCAACACCAGCAAGTGCAGCGTACTTAATATTGGAAGAACAAATACTTATAATGTATACAGCCTTAACAACATCATTGGCCAAAGGAAGGCTACAGGTAGAAGGATAAATCCTGGCGAAATTCACCTCCGGGATTATTATAGGGTATTATCTAGTAGGGTTAAAACCGAGATAAGGAAAGCAAAGAGGAATAATGAGGTAAGGATAGCAAGGGAGGCAAAGACAAACCCCAAAGGATTCTACCAAATGTATCAAACTAAAACACGAGAAAAGATTAGACCAATACGGTCAGACTTCGGCGAGCTCACTGATAACGACGGAGAAATGAGCAATAATTTGAATAAATATTTTTCAACAGTATTCACCACCGAAAATTTAAACATGGTACCCGAGGCACAGACTCTATTCAGAGATAGTGAAGAAAACAAATTAAGTGAGATAGTAGTGACTAGTAACGATGTTAGTAAGCAAATAGACAAACTAAAGCCTAATAAGTCACCTGGTCCCGATGAGATATTTGCCAGAGTATTAAAGGAATGTAAGGAAGAGCTCAGTATGCCCTTAGCAAAGTTGTTTAACATAACATAAGAAAGTGGGATACTGCAGGAGGCCGACTGGCCCATACAGGGCAGATCCCTTTCACACCTATCCCAGCACTTCCATGTGCCTATCCAACTTCGTCTTGAAGCTCCCTAGCGTCCCCGATCCTACTATAGCACTCGGTAGCCTATTCCACATATCCACAACTCTATTACCAAACCAGTGCTTGCCTATATCCTTTCTGAATCGGAATTTATCTAATTTAAAGCCATTTGTTCTAGTTATTTCGATATTACTGAGCTTCAGAACATCTTCCATTTTACCCTTGTTAATCCCACTTACCCACTTGAACATCTCTATCATATCTCCCCTAACTCTACGCCTCTTTAATGAATGTAAGCCTAAGCTTTTTAGTCTTTCTTCATATGGAAGGTTTCTAATATTATGGATCATTTTTGTCATTCTTCTTTGTACTCTCTCCAAAGAATCTATGTCCATTCTATAATAAGGACATCAGAATTGAACCGCATAATCCATGTGTGGCCTCACTAATGCTAGGTAAAGTTTCAAGATAACGTCAGCAGTTCTGTTACTCACAGACCTAGATATGAACCCAAGAATCCTGTTTGCCTTGTTGCGAACGCTAATACATTGTTTTCTAGGTTTCAAGTCGTTGCTAACAAATACACCTAGATCTTTTTCACAATCTGAGTTTTCTATTTCCGTGTTACCTAGTTTATACTTAACGTTTGTATTTGTCTTCCCTATCTGTAGTACCTTGCATTTATCAGTATTAAAATTCATTTGCCAGTCTACTGACCACTCATAAGAACATAAGAACATAAGAATGGAGGAAACTGCAGCGGGCCTATTGGCCCATACTGGGCAGTCCCGTTTACACCCAACCCCTATTGCTCATATGAGCATCCAACCTATGTTTGAAGCAATTCAGCGTATTCGAGTTAATGATGATATTTGGTAACTTGTTCCATTCATCCACTACTCTGTTTCCAAACCAGTGTTTACCTATTTCACGCCTAAATCTAAATTTGTCCAATTTAAAACCATTGTTACGAGTTCGCTCCTGGTTGGATAATTTGAGTACCTTTGTAATGTCCCCTTTGTTTAGCCCTGCCTTCCATTTATACACCTCTATCAGGTCGCCCCTCGCTCTACGTCTCTCAAGGGAGTGCAAATTAAGATGCTTTAACCTGTCTCTATACTCAAGGTTCCTGATACCCGGGATTAGTCTTGTCATTCTCCTCTGGATTCTTTCCAAGGATTCTATATCCATTCTGTAATACGGTGACCAGAACTGGACTGCGTAATCCAGGTGTGGTCTCACAAGAGCAAGATACAGTTTTAGGATGACCTCGCTAGTCTTGTAACTAACACTCCTTTGTATGAACCCAAGTACTTTATTAGCCTTGTTACGAGCAGAAACACATTGTTTACTTGGCTTAAGGTTCCTACTTATCATTACTCCTAAATCTCTCTCGCAGTCGGATTTCTCTATGGCATCGTTGTTCATCTGGTATCTGGTTTCCCTGTTTACATTCCCTATACTGAGTACTTTACATTTGTCAATGTTGAATTTCATCTGCCATTTTTCAGACCATTCGAAAAATTTGTTTAGATCCTCCTGTAGTTTTGCCGAGTCCTCGTCAGATTTGATAACACGTCCTATTTTAGTATCATCAGCAAATTTACTTATGTTGCTGTCTATGCCGATATCTATGTCGTTTATGTATATAATAAACAATAATGGTCCAAGTACTGAGCCTTGGGGAACTCCACTTGTGACGTTGCTCCAATGGGACTTAGTGCCGTTAATGCTCACTCGCTGTTTCCTGTCCTGTAACCACGCCCTAATCCATTTAAGGATGTCACCTTTGATGCCATGAGCTTCTACCTTTCTAATTAGTCTTTCGTGGGGTACTCTGTCGAAGGCTTTGCTAAAGTCGAGGATTTGCTAAAGTCGAGCTTTGCTAAAGTCATGTAAGGTATCTAGATCTCTTTGAAGGTGTTCAAAGTCACTGTCTGAATTTATCACTCTCCCCATTTTGGTATCATCTGCAAATTTACTAATCCTACTAGTTATGCCTAAATCAAGATTATTAATGAATATAACAAACAGCAGAGGGCCTAATACAGATCCCTGGGGAACTCCGCTTTTGACCGCACCCCAGTCTGACTTTAATCCATTTATGCTGACTCTTTGTTTCCTACCAGTTAACCATGACCTAATCCATTTTAATAATGATCCACCTATTCCATGTGCTTCTACCTTCCTTATCAATCTCTCATGAGGGACTCTATCGAATGCTTTACTGAAATCTAAATAAATTATATCATATGACTTATCATTATCTACCGCTTCATATACTTCTGAGAAAAAGCTAAGCAAATTTGTGAGACAAGAACGTCCCTGGGTGAACCCGTGCTGAGAAGAATGAATTAAGTTGAATGTTTCAAGGTGGCTTCTGATTTTTGTAGCAATAATTGACTCTAGCAACTTGCCTATGATTGACGTGAGACTAATGGGACGCTAATTTGATGCAATTGATTTATCACCTTTTTTGAAAATCGGAACTACATTTGCAAGTTTCCAAGCTTCTGGCACTAGGCCCGATTCTAATGACTTATTAAATAAAACTGCTGATGGATTACTCAACTCATCTCTACATTCTTTTAATATTCTAGCATATACCTCATCTGGACCAGGCGATTTATGAGGCTTCAGTTTGTTAATTACTTTAAGCACATCTTTACTAGTAATATTGATATTCATCAACATATTTTCTATACTGTCGTTATATACCTTATGAACTTCTGGAAACTGTGCTTGGTTTTCATTTGTGAATACGGAGCGAAAATGACTATTTAACGTACTACACATTTCTAACTCATCATCAGTCATTTCTCCTGTCGTAGTTTTAAGGGGACCTATTGTATCTCTAACCTTTGATTTATACAGTTGATAAAAAGCTTTGGGGTTATTTTTCGATTCGTTTGCTACCTTGATTTCATAATTTCTCTTTGCTTTCCTAATTTCTGTTTTTACCTGTCTTTTTAGGTTCTGATAGTAACCAAGTAAGTGATTTTCGCCTTTCTTAACTTTTCTATATACTCCTTTCTTTTTCCCTAGAAGATCTAAGAGTCTATTATTCATCAATTTTGGTTGGTTCCGTATCGATCTGAATTTTCTTTTAGGGATGTGTTTATTTTGAGCATTATGGATTGTCGCAATAAATTGTTCATAAGTAGCTGCTAAATTAAATTCGGGGTTATCCCGTCCTAAGTTGACAGTTTCCGGGGGTGTGGGGGGGATTAATCTTTTGACCATAGGGTCATCCCTTAGGTCTCTCCTGAAGCTACCGTAATTCGCCTTCCTAAAATCCGGGATCAAGGCCGAATTAAAAACAGGTGTAGTACCAGAATCCTGGAGGATAGGGAATGTAATACCGATTTTCAAGAAGGGGGATAGATCACTATCCTCTAACTACCGCCCAATCAGCCTAACATCAATAGTAGGCAAATTACTGGAAGCAATCATTTCAAACTCTATTCGAAATCACCTGGAGAAGCACAGATTGATCAATGATTCCCAGCATGGCTTCACAAGCGGACGTTCTTGCCTAACTAATCTATTAACATTCTTTTCATCAGCTTTCGAATCGATGGACGAGGGGCACAATTATGATGTGGTATATCTCGACTTTAGCAAAGCCTTCGACAGAGTCCCCCACGAAAGACTAATTAGAAAGGTAGAAGCTCATGGCATCAAAGGTGACATCCTTAAATGGATTAGGGCGTGGTTACAGGACAGGAAACAGCGAGTGAGCATTAACGGCACTAAGTCCCATTGGAGCAACGTCACAAGTGGAGTTCCCCAAGGCTCAGTACTTGGACCATTATTATTTATTATATACATAAACGACATAGATATCGGCATTGACAGCAACATAAGTAAATTTGTTGATGACACTAAAATAGGACGTGTTATCAAATCTGACGAGGACTCGGCAAAACTACAGGAAGATCTAAACAAATTTTTCGAATGGTCTGAAAAATGGCAGATGAAATTCAACGTCGACAAATGTAAAGTACTCAGTATAGGAGATGTAAACAGGGAAACCAGATACCAGATGAACAACGATGCCATAGAGAAATTCGACTGCGAGAGAGATTTAGGAGTAATGATAAGTAGGAACCTTAAGCCAAGTAAAAAATGTGTTTTTGCTCGTAACAAGGCTAATAAAGTACTTGGGTTTATACGAAGGAGTGTTAGTTACAAGACTAGCGAGGTCATCCTAAAACTGTATCTTGCTCTTGTGAGACCACACCTGGATTAGGCAGTTCAGTTCTGGTCACCGTATTACAGAATGGATATAGAATCCTTGGAAAGAATGCAGAGGAGAATGACAAGACTAATCCCGGGCATTAGGAACCTTGAGTATAGAGACAGGTTAAAGCATCTTAATTTGCACTCCCTTGAGAGACGTAGAGCGAGGGGCGACCTGATAGAGGTGTATAAGTGGAAGGCAGGGCTAAACAAGGGGGACATTACAAAGGTACTCAAACTATCCAACCAGGAGCGAACTTGTAACAATGGTTTTAAATTTGACAAATTTAGATTTAGGCGTGAAATAGGTAAACACTGGTTTGGAAACAGAGTAGTGGATGAATGGAACAAGTTACCAAATATCATCATTAACTCGAATAAGCTGAATTGCTTCAAACATAGGTTGGATGCTCATAAGAGCAATAGGGGTTGGGTGTAAATGGGACTGCCCAGTATGGGCCAATATGCCCGCTGCAGTTTCCTCCATTCTTATGTTCTTAACCTAGAGAAGTCGACTTGTGAAAGAGACCTAGGGGTACTTGTAAGCCCGGACCTACGGCCTAGAAAACAGTGCGTTAATGTTCGAAATAAGGCAAACAGAGTATTGGCTTATATATCTAGAAGTGTAAGTAACAAGAGTGCAGAGGTCTTATTGCAACTATATCTTGCGCTAGTCAGGCCGCACCTTGATTATGCGGTTCAGTTCTTGTGCCCCTATTATAGAATGGATATAAATTCACTAGAGTCGGTGCAGCGAAGAATGACAAAAATGATTCCGGGACTTAGAAACCTTCCATATCAGGATAGGTTAAAGAAACTTAATTGCATTCCGTAGAAAGACGAAGAGTGCGGGGAGATATGATAGAAGTATTTAAGTGGGTGAAATGAATCAATAAAGGGGATATAGATAAAGTTGTTATAATATCGGAGCAGGATAGGACTCGGAGCAACGGATTCAAGTTGGATAAGTTTAGGTTTAGGAGGGAGATAGGAAGAAACTGGTTCACAAATAGGGTGGTGGACGAGTGGAACAAGCTTAGCAACTTTGTAGTAAGTGAGCGAACTCTGGAAAGTTTCAAAAGGAGGCTAGATAGATTCATGGATGATAGAGAGTGGTAGTAACTCTAGACAGGAGCTGCCATGCACAGGCCAACAGGCCTATTGCAGACTCCTTATTTTCTTATGTTCTTATAAGGTCGGCTCCGGCCACGCGACCCGCCGGTGGGTCGTTTAACGATGCAGATGGTCGTAGAGAAACAAAGAATGCTTGTTACAATACAAAATGGGTTTGAACCAATAATAACAGATAAAACCTTAACTGCACAGGGTAAGGTGACTAGATTATATAATAGTAAATACAACACATCATTACAGGAATAATATGGAACATGGAAGCATGTTCTATATAAAAAAATAGAAAAATACGACACGGTCGTAACTATATATATATATATATATATATATATATATATATATATATATATATATATATATATATATATATATATATATAACATGTTCTGTACTTCTTCTTAGTCTGTACTCACCCCTGAAGCTGTAAATTACACGAAAGCACTTGGGAACTTCGTGATTTCTTTTTCCCTTGTGGTTATCAGTATATATATATATATATATATATATATATATATATATATATATATATATATATATATATATATATATATATATATATATATAAATACATATATATATATATTTCATGTAGATCCACAGTGAAAACGTGAATAAGATAAATCTTGATAAAATCACACGGGGAAAAGGGAAACAACGGAGCACCTTAGCTTTCGTCTTTATTCAAGACTTAAATATACAGGGGAACCTTATTAAACATGAGGTCAGGTCATAATGATGTCATCGACTAATCCCCACACCAACATCAACTCACACGTAGAGGAGCTTAAAAGAAAGAGGGCGACGTGACTGCTCAGGTCAAAGTCAAGTAAAAAATGAGGGACCCACTAAATAAGTGATGAAAGCACGTATTGTGAGCTTACGAAAGATCCCCTGGAAAATATTTATAAGTTATCTTATTCCAAAATGAAGATTGAAAAATAACCCGATATCATCAAACAACTCTCTCAAATCAATCCCACTTTACATTACGGTCGGTAGTCAGGTCAGAGGGTAAGGTGACCCAACCTTCTCACCTGGTTACAAATCTTCTTAATTACAAAATTGTCCAGTTTGTACAGGCCATTACTCAAATTTATGTTGAATGCTTCGGTATGTTTAATGAGACTAGATTCTATGATGTTCCTACTATCAATTGAATTACAAGGTAATATTGAGGAGGCATTATCCCAGTCAATGCAATGCTTGTTGTCCCTCAAATGAACAAACAGAGCATTGGATTCCTGGCCTGTCCTAACTCTATATTTATGTTGTTTAAGTCTAGTTACAAGATCTTTACCTGTCTGGCCTTAGTAAAACATATTACATTCCTTGCAAGGAACTTTATAAATGCAACCAATTGTGTTGTTGGGGGAGTTCTTGATTAACATTTGTTTAACAGTGCATGAGTTTTTAAATGCCACATTGACGTTCCAGGTTTTTAGTTGTAAAGGAATGTATGAGAAATTTTTGTGAAATGGTAATATTTAAGATATTCTTATGGTCATGGGTGGGCATGGGATCAGTTCTATAAAAAGTTTTCTTAGTAATGTTTAGGCATTTGTCTATGAAAGATCTAGGGTATTTAAGGTTTGAGCCAATATTATAGATATATTTATATTCCTCATCAATGAATTCCGGACTGCAAATTCTCAAAGCACGTAAAAACATTGTTGAAAATACTGACTGTTTGACTCTATTATGGTGGGCAGAATAATAATGAATGTATGAACACACATTAGTTGGTTTTCTATAAATACTGAACTTAAAAGTGTTACCTATTCTGTGTATCAGACAGTCTAGGAATGGCAATTTACAGTCTTGCTCTAATTCCACAGTGAATTTGATCGAGGGGGCTAAGCTGTTAAGTTGTGGCAGGAAAGCTTTTAGGTCCTCATTACATGGCCAGAGACATAATACATCATCGACATATCTAAACCAGACTGCAGAAGGTGGTAAAATATTACTTAACAGTTTCTTTTCAAAGAATTCCATATATAGGTTGCTTAATACAGGTGAGAGTGGATTACCCATTGCCATACCAAATTTATGAGCATAATATTCTCCATTGAATTCAAATTTACAATCCTTAATACATAGTTTGATGAGTTCGATGAAGTCGTCTTTCGAGACGGGCAATGAAATATTATCCAGGGAATCTATGAGGAACGCTAGTAAATCATCAACTGGGACCTTTGTAAAGAGTGATGTTACATCAAAACTGACCAGTTTAAAATCATAATTAATGTGTAAGTTATTGAGTTTTTCAACCAATTCCATATCATTCTTGATATTAGAGTTAGAAATGTTGCCAACTAGGGGATTTAGTAAAGAAACTAACCATTTAGATAGTTTATAAGAGATTGACCCAACTGAGCTAATGATGGGTCTTGCTGGGTTATTAGGCTTGTGGGTCTTGATTACACCGTACATGTATGGCAGTGGAGGGGACGTTGAAGTAAGATGTTTAATGAGAGTAGCTTTGCTTCTCAATAGAGACTTCAGTTTTTTGTTGAACTGGGTGTTAACAGTGTTGAGAGGATTATTTAGGAGTTTAGAATATGTTGTAGTATCACATAAAAGGTCATTCATTTTAGAAATATAATCATCTTTGTTTAAAATCGCTACTGTGTTGGCTTTATCTGCTTTAGTGACATGTAGATCCTTATTTTTCTTAAGGGCTTGGATTGCTTTGGTGAATCTTTCTGGACAGTTTGGAATACAAGGCTTGGACATAGATGCATACACAACACCTTTACACATATTCACTTCTTCACTTGTCAAATTACTGAATTTCTCCAAATTGCAAAATGCTCTGGCTATGTCAACACTGTCGACTCCCTTGTTAGAGCCATCAAAACTTAAACCTTAGCCGAGGGCACACAAGGTATCATTGTCTAGTTGTTTAGAGGAGAGATTCACTACACAGTTGTGATTGGCATCCTTCGTCCAATCACTATTTCTAATAAGGAGTGCCAATTTGTGGTCTATCTTAGCTTGAAGATCAGAACGTGCACGTCTCAGGTTATCAAAACAGTAATCCAACATGAGCTTTTCCCAATAACTCGGTATGGTCATAGTAAAAACACGCTTTTTTTGTCTTACAATACGGAAAGCTTCATCCAGTTCAATTTTCTTTATTTAAAAATGTTTCTTGAGGATGATTTCTAGGAACTCATCAAAGGGGCGGTCAGACATCTTCAGGACACGTTGTGGGAGGATTGATCTAGGCATAACAACACAATTGGTTGCATTTATAAAGTTCCTTGCAAGGAATGTAATATGTTTTACTTAGGCCAGACAGGCAAAGATCTTGTAACTAGACTTAAACAACATAAATATAGTGTTAGGACAGGCCAGGAATCCAATGCTCTGTTTGTTCATTTGAGGGACAACAAGCATTGCATTGACTGGGATAATGCCTCCTCAATATTACCTTGTAATTCAATTGATAGTAGGAACATCATAGAATCTAGTCTCATTAAACATACCGAAGCATTCAACATGAACTTGAGTAATGGCATGTACAAACTGGACAATTTTGTAATTAAGAAGATTTGTAACCAGGTGAAAAGGTTGGGTCACATTACCCACTGACCTGACTACCGACCGTTGCCCTGCTATTTAAAGATTAGTAGGGTCATTACCTAATACCTGACCATTGTGGATCTGGTCTCACCCTCCTCTGTATATATACACCTTGTTTTGCACTCCTCTTTAGTCTGTACTCACCCCTGAAGATGTGAATTACACAAAAGCGCTTGGGAACTTTGTGTTTTCTTCTTTCCTTGTGATTTTATCAAGATATAAGTATATATATATATATATATATATATATATATATATATATATATATATATATATATATATATATATGCTGATAACCACCAGGAAAGAAGAAAACACGAAGTTCCCAAGCGCTTTCGTGTAATTCACATCTTCAGGGGTGAGTACAGACTAGTCTGTACTCACCCCTGAAGATGTGAATTACACGAAAGCGCTTGGGAACTTCGTGTTTTCTTCTTTCTTGGTGGTTATCAGCATATACCTAGCTCACGCGCACCTACAGTGATTTACTTGCATATATATATATATATATATATATATATATATATATATATATATATATATATATATATATATATATATATATATATATATATATATATATATATGTATATATATATATATATATATATATATATATATATATATATATATATATATATATATATATATATATATATATGTATATATATATATATATATATATATATATATATATATATATATATATATATAAAGAGAGAGAGAGAGAGAGAGAGAGAGAGAGAGAGAGAGAGAGAGAGAGAGAGAGAGAGATTTTACTTTATGACATAGCACACCCAAAAGTTATAAACATTTAGATCCCCCTATTCTGAGCACTTACCTGATATGCTGTATAACAGGCGGAAATGGATAATAACGATACAATTGAATTTAATTGATTTTATGTAGTTTATATGTCTTCGTTTGACGAGATGTTATCATTGGTAAAATTCCCCTAGGGACTCAATTGAAACATTTAGATCTCCTTATTTTGAGCATTTTGAACCTCATATATACAAGGCTGAAATGGATTATATATATATAGATATATATATATATATATATATATATATATATTTCATTAGCCCAATAAAGCACCCGGACTTCTACATACAATCAACACCTCAACCCGCCAGGATTCGAACCCACGGCCCACAAGCCTATGACTGTGACCGGGGAACGCTAACCGCTGGACCACCAGGATGCTAAAAGCAGTCCTAGACTTTGTTATATTTCACACAAAGCCTGTTCAACGAGCTTATGGCGCCGTGAACCTCTAATGGGGACCACCCGCACCACTTAGGTGGTCAGAGTAACGTTTTACCAAATCCGGCTTCGAAACACGAGGATCCATATATATTTCATTAGCCCAATAAAGCACGCGGACTTCTACATACAATCAACGCCTCAACCCGCCAGGATTCGAACCCACGGCCCACAAGCCTATGACTGTGACCGGGGAACGCTAACCACTGGACCACCAGGATGCTAAAAGCAGTCCTAGACTTTGTTATATTTCACACAAAGCCTGTTCAACGAGCTTATGGCGCCGTGAACCTCTAATGGGGACCACCCGCACCACTTAGGTGGTCAGAGTAACGTTTTACCAAATCCGGCTTCGAAACACGAGGATCCATATATATTTCATTAGCCCAATATAGCACGCGGACTTCTACATACAATCAACACCTCAACCCGCCAGGATTCGAACCCACGGCCCACAAGCCTATGACTGTGACCGGGGAACGCTAACCGCTGGACCACCAGGATGCAAAAAGCAGTCCTAGACTTTGTTATATTTCACACAAAGCCTGTTCAACGAGCTTATGGCGCCGTGAACCTCTAATGGGGACCACCCGCACCACTTAGGTGGTCAGAGTAACGTTTTACCAAATCCGGCTTCGAAACACGAGGATCCATATATATTTCATTAGCCCAATAAAGCACGCGGACTTCTACATACAATCAACACCTCAACCCGCCAGGATTCGAACCCACGGCCCACAAGCCTATGACTGTGACCGGGGAACGCTAACCGCTGGACCACCAGGATGCTAAAAGCAGTCCTAGACTTTGTTATATTTCACACAAGGCCTGTTCAACGAGCTTATGGCGCCGTGAACCTCTAATGGGGACCACCCGCACCACTTAGGTGGTCAGAGTAACGTTTTACCAAATCCGGCTTCGAAACACGAGGATCCATATATATTTCATTAGCCCAATAAAGCACGCGGACTTCTACATACAATCAACACCTCAACCCGCCAGGATTCGAACCCACGGCCCACAAGCCTATGACTGTGACCGGGGAACGCTAACCGCTGGACCACCAGGATGCTAAAAGCAGTCCTAGACTTTGTTATATTTCACACAAGGCCTGTTCAACGAGCTTATGGCGCCGTGAACCTCTAATGGGGACCACCCGCACCACTTAGGTGGTCAGAGTAACGTTTTACCAAATCCGGCTTCGAAACACGAGGATCCATATATATTTCATCAGCCCAATAAAGCACGCGGACTTCTACATACAATCAACACCTCAACAGTCATAGGCTTGTGGGCCGTGGGTTCGAATCCTGGCGGGTTGAGGTGTTGATTGTATGTAGAAGTCCGCGTGCTATATTGGGCTAATGAAATATATATGGATCCTCGTGTTTCGAAGCCGGATTTGGTAAAACGTTACTCTGACCACCTAAGTGGTGCGGGTGGTCCCCATTAGAGGTTCACGGCGCCATAAGCTCGTTGAACAGGCTTTGTGTGAAATATAACAAAGTCTAGGACTGCTTTTAGCATCCTGGTGGTCCAGCGGTTAGCGTTCCCCGGTCACAGTCATAGGCTTGTGGGCCGTGGGTTCGAATCCTGGCGGGTTGAGGTGTTGATTATATATATATATATATATATATATATATATATATATATATTCACACAGGGAAAAGGGAAGTAATGGAGCACCTTAGCTTTCGTCTTTATTCAAGACATCTTGAGAAACAACTTTTCCCTGTGTGATTTCATCAAGATTTATCCTATCCACGTTTTCATTGTGGATCTACATATATATATATATATATATATATATATATATCTTGATAAAATCACACGGGAAAATGGAAACAACGTGTGATTTTATCAAGATTTATCTTATCCTCGTTTTCATTGTGGATTTACATGATATATATATATATATATATATATATATATATATATATATATATATATATATATATATATATATATATATATATATATATATATATATATATATCTTGAAGATCCACAATGGAAATGTAGATAAGATAAATCTTGATAAAATCACATAGGAAAAGGGGAAACAATGGAGAACCTTAGCTTTCGTCGTTATTCAAGACATCTTCAGGGCCAACTGAATTACAAAGACTGAGAGAGAACTTATGTACAGAGGGTGACCTTACAAACATGAGGTCAGATAAAAAAACATGATATCCACTGATCCACACACAGCAAACATAAGAAGAGTTTATAAGAACAGGCGATATAACTAGTCATGTCACGCCAGGTAAAAAAATATGAGACCCACTACTCATCTATCATACGTATGTGTGTTTGTGTGTCCGCACGAGAATCTCGGAACCTACTTTACCGATCTGTAGTGATAATGGATGGTGTTATATGTAGTGATGATGATGGATGGTGTTATATGTAGTGATGATGGATGGTGTTATATGTAGTGATGATGGATGGTGTTAAATGTAGTGATGAGGGGTGGTGTTATATGTCGTGATGATGGATGATGTTATATGTAGTGATGATGGGTGGTGTTATATGTAATGATGATGGATGGTGTTATATGTAGTGATGATGGATGATGTTGTATGTAGTGATGATGGGTGGTGTTATATGTAGTGATGATTAGACAATAAAATAATAACATCATATGCAGCACTCAAGACAGTGAATGGACAAGTCTGCCGGAACTATCAGGAAACGTGCACTCTCCTTGGCCTACTGGAAGATGATGGTCACTGGAATGCCACATCAGAAGAGGCAGCAGCTACTCAATCGCCAATGAGAATGAGGAACCTGTTTGCCATCATGATTGCTACATGTGGACTTTCCAACCCAAGCCAGCTCTGGAAAAACCACCAAGAAAGTCTTTCAGAGGATCTGCTTAATCAAGCAAGAAGAGAACATCCTGGTCAAGAGATTGAGTTCATGGATGACATGTTCAACAGGGCTCTGATCATGCTGGAAGACAAAGTGATGGAGCTATGCTGAAAAATCCTGACTGATTTTGGATTGCCTTCCCCAAACCGAGAAGAACCAGTAGTTGCAAATAGGGAGTTTCTCAGAGAGACAAACTACTCAGTTGAAGTTCTGGTGAATTTTCTTGAAGAAAATGAGACTCACCTGGTACCTTATCAAGCAAATGCTTATGAACAGATCTTGCAAGCGATTCAAGCGGAGCAAGGAGGTATGATCTTCCTCGATGCACCTGGCAGGACAGGAAAAACATTCCTGATCAACCTTCTGTTGGCCAAAGTACGTCATCAGGGGAAAATTGCTCTTGCTGTGGCATCCTCAGGCATTGTTGCAACACTACTAGAAGGAGGACGTACTGCACACTCAACTTTTAAACTGCCTCTCAACCTCGCTCACAAAGAGAATCGAGTGTGTAACATCAAAAAAGGATCGGCAAAGGCAAAACTCTTAGAAAAATGCAGCCTCATATTCTGGGATGAATTCACTATCTCTCAAAAGTTAGCGTTTGAAACATTGGACAGGATCTTGCAAGACATACGAGAAAATGACCAGCTCATGGGTAGCATTACAATGGTCATTGCTGGAGACTTTCGCCAGACCCTACCTGTCATTCCTCGAAGCACTCCAGCTGATGAATTGAATGCGTGCCTCAAGGCATCATGCCTTTGGAGAAGTGTTCAGACACTCACCCTATGCACAAACATGAGCGTACATCATACAAGGAGATCAGGATGCTGGACGGTTTGCAAACCTTCTAATACAAATTGGGAATGGAACTTTCCCTGTTGATTCAGAAGGACAAATAATCATTCCTCAAGGATGTGGAAATGTTGTAAAGTCCTCAACTGAGCTCACTAACATGGTCTACCCAAACATTATCCACCACTACAAGGATCACAAGTGGCTGCGTGAACGCGCAATTCTGACCCCAAAGAATGAAACAGTGGCTGAAATCAACATGACTCTACTCAGACAGCTTCCAGGCAGTGAGACCTCATTCAAATCTGTTGATCCAGTAATCGACCAGGACCAAGCAGTCCAGTACCCTGCAGAATTCCTTAATTCTCTGGAGCCCGCTGGAATGCCTCCTCACCACCTCACTCTCAAGATTGGAACTCCTATAATGCTCTGAAGAAATCTTGAACCACCAATCCTCTGCAATGGCACAAGACTGGTGGTGAAGAACATGATGCCACATGTACTGGAAGCTACAATACTGACAGGAAAAGCTAAAGGAGAGGACGTTTTTATACCAAGGATGCCTCTCATCACCTGCCATTTGAGTTCAAGCGACTTCAGTTCCCGGCTAAAGTGAGCTTTGCCATGACCATCTACAAAAGTCAGGGACAGTCCCTAAAGATGGTTGGCCTAAACCTGGTGTTTCCTTGCTTCTCTCATGGACAGTTCTATGTTGGATGCACCAGAGTGGGAACTGATAAAAATCTGTACGTACTTGCTGCTAATGGCAAAATAAAAAATGTGGTCTACCTTAATGCACTACAGTGAGACAATGTGGAGCCTCCAAGAGGGTGGCGTCCTACCGTGGCTTCTATATGCATTCCCAAACCAAAATACACAGACACATACAAATTATATACATATACAAATACGCTCACATGCGCACTAGACTTATTAACACACACACACGCACAAACACACATACATAGATTCCTGCTCTGCCTCCTAATCCCCGTCCTCTATCATGCCCTCCTCCTTACCTGCCTTCCTCTGTAACATCCTCTCTACCTGCTGCCGCCCTACCTCCCTTACTCCCTCCTTCCTCGGCTCTCTGCCTGCCTGCCTCCATCCCTCCCTACCTCCTTCCCTCCCTGTCTTCCAAACCACAACCCTAACACAGCTTCTCTTGTCCTCCGCCCGTTTTAACAGCGTTCTAATTGTGCCTTGAAGCGGGGCCGACAACCAGACCATGGCTAACACATTTCTGGCCATATATTTTGTGGTCAAAGTGGAATCTGATAGTCAGAGGGGGTCGGGGGGGGGGGGGGGCACGCACAAAGCCCTGGGAAGCCAGGAAGGTGGCGGTGTTGGGCGTGAACTGGCCTCACAGTCGACGTACATTGAGCGATTCTGACACCCACTCACTAATATTGAACTACCTGCAGTAAAGAGTTTCCTCTACTGACGAAGCTTATGTGTATTTTGTCTGTATTTGTGTGTTACCATCTCCATTCCCCCATCACACACCAATAACGTTTTTGATACCTGTCCACCAATACAACATCGTTTGTAGTATAGGGCTCACTCTATTGTACTGTCAAGGAGGTCTGTCTCTATAATTTTGTCTTCATTCTAAAAATACTTGCCTATACTTTCAATACCTCCCTCTCCTTCCAAGAATGCTAATGATACCTTTACTCTCCATTACTCGTAATACGGGTTTCTTGTACTGACGAGCTGTTTCTGTATTTGATCTGTGTTTTGGGGGGATTTATCTTTTCATTTCTTTTTTTACTCTCCTCCCTTCCCGAGAGTGATACAAAAAATAACATCGAAATGGTGAGACAAACTGATGCCATCATAACAACACACAAGAGTCTCTTTATCGAAAGAGATAAAGAATATTAGTGCAGTTTTGCAAAAGTGTTTCGGTCAGTCAATTGGTTACTCAAGCAATCATTCAGTCAGACAGTCAGTCAGTCAGTCAGTGCATAAAATTAGGTCATAGCGTATTTTTACCAGCTATTTATTAGAGCCTTTTTAGTGATACTAGTCTTCCTGCAGTGACCTAGTAACCCCCGGACTAAACACTGTTTTGGAGAATCAACTCAAGATTTACTATTAACAGCGAGAAGACAAAAGCTGTATTGTACCCACACAACTTTTGTCAGCTGAGGCATGAGGAGCATAGACAGATTCACATATTTCAGTTCTGTGTTTAGTGGATCCAAATTCTAATAAGCCTCAGCTTATCTCATCCGGACCTTTTAGGCTGTGGACCCTACAGTCTTATATTAAATAAGTGCCAGTCCAACCTCACCTGATCTAACTTTTAGGATTGGGGTCCAGATCAAATATGTGCCAGTCATAATGGAGACCTATCCTAGTGGATCCCAGTCCTTATGGATTACAGTTCTAATGGGTTCCAGTTCTATTGGGTCCCAATTAAAATGGATCCTAACCCTAATGGGCAAGGTTAAGTTGACATAATGTAAGTTAAGTTAGATTTGGTTACTGTTAGTTAAATTTGGTTACATCAGTGGTATTTGAAATTAAGTTAGTGTTACTAAAATTGGGTTATGTTGAAGTTAATTAGGTTAGGTCGAGTAAGCTCAGGTTAATAGTTAAATTAGCATTTGGTTTAATTAGACCAGGTTAGGATGAATTAGCATTTAGTAAATTAGGTTTTATTTTCATATTTTATTTCCTATCATATTTTCTATCCATAATTTATGTTTAAAGATAAAATGGATTCTAGCGAAGAAAGGTAACGAAAGTCTCCCAAAATATTACGAAATAACACTGTCTGGTTCGTAACTCGAAGAGGAGTGAGTTATAGGTTTTCACGTATTTGTGTGTGTGTGTGTGTGTGTGTGTGTGTGTGTGTGTGTGTGTGTGTGTGTGTGTGTGTGCGCGTGTGTGTGTGTACCTTGCGGATTAACCTTGGTCGGTATAAGGCTATGGGAGTATACTCCGAACGAAAAATCTGTGGTGGAGCCCCACATCAGGCATGCTTACAGAGCTCCAGTAATATCCCAACGGCAGTAAAGGCGGAAGAGGTGACCAAGATGGGAACCCAACGACTGAGAAGGCGAAACCCAACAAATTGGGCTATCGGCAGTTCATTACAACTCTCCCTCTCCTCCAGTCATTGCAACTACCTCTACCATGGATCAGGAAAAGAGAAAGCCAAGATGTGTGGTTGCAGCATGCGCTCTTGTCTCACCACATAAATCAACTCACGCGCAGTCATCATCCAGTTCATCATACTTCTCACCATCATCAAAATCCCTATTCCCCAAAAATTTCTATGGCGACAGACGAGTAGCGACGAGGTCAGGCAGAGATGACTCCTGGGAGTCTCTGGTCACTACTCTGCACATGGGCGGCATAGACAACCTGGTCGTTTATGCACTTGGATCAAGAGAGCAGTGCAATCCTGTCTTGCCTGTGCGACTCAGGTGCCCTAAACATAGTCTGTCTAAAAAACAACCTGACTAGGCAACCGCACCCAGTAAGGTCATCCTAAAGCGGTCAAAAACATAATCATTATCACAGGTCAAAGCAAAAACAAACTATACAACTGCTTATGATCACTGCATGGAATGTCAGGACCCTTCATGACACTGGGACAAATGAACGTCCTGAAAGAAGGACTGTTCTTTTGGCAAAAGAGCTGGCTAGTAGGGTGTGTCATAGGAGGGAAGATCAGCTAAAACTAATGGCCCATCACTTTTTTGGTAGATTTTAGTGTATATAAACAGAAAATAATTTCAGTTTCAATATTTTGCAACCTTTTGCTAGGTAAATTTTAGCGTGAAATTTATCGAAAATCTAACGTACAGCTGCATTAGTGCATTACAATTAAATAGTGAACATTGCTTTCTGACTTCATTCTTTAACAACCCAACTAACAATATTTTTTTCTGTTTCAGATTCTGATGCATTTATAAGTTGATAATATTTGCGATGGCTGCTTGTGTCAGGACGAGGAACCAAAAATCCAGCCATCTCAGTCACTATCTTGGGTCTGGGAGAGAGCTCCTGAAGTCGGAGTTGCCTACATTGAGAGATGCTTTGAGATACGGTGTTTTAATCAGGCAAATCAGTGAAAAGAACCAAAGAACTTACACAAACAAAGACATTGCCAGTGATATGACCAAAGCTGTCTTGGCACAGTACACTCTGGCTAACGCTCAGTTCAAACCTCCAGTCATAACAAGTCAGAAGAAGATTAGTGAGAGACTGCTAGCCAGTTGGGAAAAGGCAAGAGATATCTCTCTTGGGAGAGGAAAACTTGCAGTTAAGGACAGCTTTGCTAAGCAACTGGACCAGTTATTTGACATAATTACTTGCAAGTGCCCAATTATTCTCTGTCCTGAGTTTAGATGCGATCGTGACTGTAAATCCGAGGCCCACATCTCCTGTATTTGCAAGCGTGAACTGAAGATTCCTGTGATCGAACTGGCATTTGTCAAAGCACAGAGAGAGAAGACTGGCAGTATAGGGGCTCTCATGATTTCTAGCCAAGATATTCCGGAGTCCAAGAGACAGGAGGCTGCCACAGAGAGACAGAAGAGGAGAAGAGTTGCCGAGGAAAAGAGACTTGAGAAGGCCCAGGGTGAGGTAAAAAAGGCCGATGATTGGAGTCAAGCTGATTCAGAGTTTAATGACTTCCCCATGGCTGATCCGTGTGCTGACCAGGAGAATGGTGACTATGTCCCTAACCCAGAAAATAATGATCCCAAACCTTCCAGGCATAACATTCGAAATAGGAAAGATATCCCGAGCATAGCTCTGGCCACCATGCGACACCACACTGGTCTCAGAGAAACTGCAGAGATAGCAACAGCTGCCTGGATTGACGGTGGTTTGATAACACCTGATGATGTTCACCTGGTGATAGATCATAACAAACTAAGGAGAGCTCAGGAGAAACTTGTCAGTAACCTAGAAGAGGAGTTTGATAAGGGGATAAGAGAAAATGGAATCAATTGTTTGTTCTTTGATGGGAGAAGGGATGACACTAAAGTGTTCATGAAAGTTGGAGATTCTGACAAGTTGTTCCCTGCCATGGTGAAGGAGGAACACTACTCCTGCTGCAGTGAACCAGGAGGGAAGTATTTGTGGCATTTCACTCCAGAGAAAGATGACATCAGGAAACCAGCTGAGATAGTGGCAGATAACATTGTGAACTGGCTCAGAGAGAGGAACGTAGACCAGACCCTGCAGGCCATTGAAGGGGACAGCACCAACACGAACACAGGGTGGCAAGGGGGGGGGGGGGGTCATACAGTGGATAGAGCGGAAGATTGGGAGGAAGCTGGTCTGGATTGTTTGTGACCTCCACACCAACGAGTTGCCACTCAGACATCTGATCCAGGAGCTGGATGGCAAGACTCTTTCAAACAACAGATGGTCTGGTCCTCTTGGCAAGATGCTGGACGCTGCCACTGAGTTAGAAACAAATCCGAGCTTTGAAAAAATCACAGTTGGCCCTCCACTCGTTGAGCTTGCACATACTGTCATTGACGACCTGAGTACTGACCAGTACTATGGTTACATGATTTGCAGTGCCATCAAAACTGGGGTCATGCCTGATAGACTTGCTTACCTGCAGATAGGTCCAGTCTCACATTCTAGGTGGCTCACAACGGCTCTCAGGTTCTGCAGAATTTGGGTCGCTCATCATAAACTGAAAGGGAACCAGCTTCATAACCTGAGACTTACTGTCCAATTCATCGTGAGTGTCTACTAGCCAAATTGGTTCAACACCAAGGTCAAGTCATCGTTCTCCGAAGGTCCGAGGCATGTTCTCTTCCAGCTTGAGCTCCTGAGGAGTCAGCCAAGGAAGGTTGTTCAGATTGTGGAGCAGACTGTGAGGAGATCTTCCTGGTATGCTCATCCCGAGGCAGTTCTGCAGACAATGCTCTGCAGTAAGGATGAGGAGGAGAGAAGAGTGGCAGTCAAAAAGATCTTGGATATGAGACTTATGAGAGGATCTGGGCATGACGAATCAGTTGGTGACGATTCCTTCAGGGTCAGGAAGACTCCTAAAGTCAATCTAGGTGCCAAGACCCTCACTGATCTCATAGATCTGGATAACATCCAGGCTGGCAGTGAGCCCCCTCTTACCTGCAGCCTCACCAATGTTCAAGTCAGAGCTTTCCTGGACAACCCCATGCATGTCCCTGCCTGGCCCTCGCACACCCAGAGTATAGAGCGTTGTGTACAGCAAGTGAGCGAGGCCAGCAGTCACGTGTACAGCCAGGAGAGGAGGGAAGGCTACATCCGAGCTCAGGTGGTCAGCAGGGAGGTGATGAGTAGAAACAGAAGCAAGAAAGACATGATCTCTATGGTGTGCAGCAACATCGGGTCGTAGTAGTAAAACCGGTTTTTGTATTTGATGATTTTGTTTTCTAAAGGAATATTAAATTTAATAAATGTGTCAAGATCATTCGTTTCACTATTCTGGATCATTTTCATCCTAATAATTTAACCTGATACATTTACTTTACTTTAAATAAGCTATTTAGTGGTGTTGGTAAAAGGGTGGGAATACTGAATTTTCATAAGATTTCAAGCTACAATTTACCTAGCAAAAAATGAAAACTTTTCAAATCTGAAGATATCACATGATTCTGCACATAGAACTACATCATTAATGCCAATGGCCGATTTTTCAAACTCAAAAAAAAAGAAATTCGCCTCCGTATGACACACCCTATTGTGGTAGTTATAATCATGGTCGTGGTTGTTATAATCATGGTCGTGGTTGTTATAATCATAGTTGTGTTGTTATAATCATAGTCGTGGTTATTATAATCATGGTCGTTGTTGTTATAATCATAGTAGTGGTTTTTATAATCATGGTCGTGGCAGTTATAATCATTGTCGTGGTTGTTATAATCATAGTCGTGGTTGTTATAATCATAGTAGTGGTTGTTTTAATCATAGTCATGGTTGTTATATTCATGGTCGTGGTTGTCATATTCATGGTCGTGCTTGTTATATTTATGGTCGTGTTTGTTATAATCATAGTCGTGGTTTTATAATCATATTCGTGGTTGATATATTAATGGTTGTGGTTGTTATAATCATCGTCGTGGTTGTTATAATCATATTCGTGGTTGTCATAATCTCGGTCGTGGTTGTTATAATTATAGTCGTCGTTGTTATATTCATGGTCGTGGTTGTTATAATCATGGTCATGGTTGTTGTATTCATGGTCGTGGTTGCTATAATCATAGTCGTGGTTGTTATAATCATAGTCGTGGTTGTTATAATCATGGTAGTGGTTGTTATAATCATGGCCGTGGTGTTATAATCATGGTCGCGATTGTTATAATCATAGTCGTGGTTGTTATTATCATGTTCGTGGATGTTATAATCATAGTTGTGGTTGTTATAATCAAAGTCGTGGTTATGATCAAGGTCGTATTTGTTATAATCATGGTCGTGGGTGTTATAATCATAGTCGTGGTAGTTATAATCTTGGTCGTGGTTATGATCATGGTCGTAGTTGTTATAATCATCGCCATGGGTGTTATAATCATAGTCGTGGTTGTTATAATCATACTTGTGGTTGTTATAATCATGGTCGTGGTTGTTATAACCATGGTCGTGGTTGATATAATCATGGTCGTTGTTGTTATAATCATGTTCGTGGGTTTTATAATCATAGATGTGGTTGTTATAATCATGGTCGTGGTTGTTATAATCATGGTCGTGGAGATTATAATCATGGTCGTGGTTGTTTTAATCATGGTAGTGGTTGTTATAAGAATGGTCGTGGTTGTTATAATTATAGTCGTGGTTGCTATAATCATATTCGTGGTTGCTATATTCATGGTCGTGGTTGTTATATTCATGGTCGTGTTTGTTATATTCATGGTCGTGCTAGTCATAATCATAGTCGAGGTTGTTATAATCATAGTCGTGATTGATATAATAATGTCTGTGGTTGTTATAATCATGGTCGTGGTTGTTATAATCATGGTCATGGTTGCTATATTCATGGTTGTGGTTGTTATATTCATGGTCGTGATTGTTATAATCATATTAGTGATTGTCATAATCTCGGTCATGGTTGTTATAATTATAGTCGTCGTTATTATAATCATGGTCGTGGGTGTTATATTTATGGTCGTGGTTATAAAAATCATGGTCGTGGTTGTTATAATCATGGTCGTGGTTGTTATATTCATGATTGTGGTTGTTATATTCATATTGGTTGTTGTTATAATCATATTCGTGGGTGTTATAATCATAGATGTGGTTGTTATAATCATGGTCGTGGTTGTTATAATCATGGTCGTGGTGGATATAATCATGGCCGTGCTTGTTATAATCATAGTCGTGGTTGTTGTAATCATAGTCGTGGTTGATATAATAATGGTCGTGGTTGTTATAATCATTGCCTTGGTTACTATAATCATGGTCGTGGTTTTTATAATTATATTCGTGGTTGTCATAATCTCGGTCATGGTTCTTATAATTATAGTCGTCGTTGTTATAATCATGGTCGTTGTTGTTATAATCATGTTAGTGGGTGTTATAATCATAGATGTGGTTGTTATAATCATAGTCGTGGTTGTTATAATCATAGTTGTGGTTGTTATAATCAAAGTCGTGGTTATGATCAAGGTCGTATTTGTTATAATCATGGTCGTGGGTGTTATAATCATAGTCGTGGTAGTTATAATCTTGGTCGTGGTTATGATCATGGTCGTAGTTGTTATAATCATCGCCATGGGTGTTATAATCATAGTCGTGGTTGTTATAATCATACTTGTGGTTGTTATAATCATGGTCGTGGTTGTTATAACCATGGTCGTGGTTGATATAATCATGGTCGTTGTTGTTATAATCATGTTCGTGGGTTTTATAATCATAGATGTGGTTGTTATAATCATGGTCGTGGTTGTTATAATCATGGTCGTGGAGATTATAATCATGGTCGTGGTTGTTTTAATCATGGTAGTGGTTGTTATAAGAATGGTCGTGGTTGTTATAATTATAGTCGTGGTTGCTATAATCATATTCGTGGTTGCTATATTCATGGTCGTGGTTGTTATATTCATGGTCGTGTTTGTTATATTCATGGTCGTGCTAGTCATAATCATAGTCGAGGTTGTTATAATCATAGTCGTGATTGATATAATAATGTCTGTGGTTGTTATAATCATGGTCGTGGTTGTTATAATCATGGTCATGGTTGCTATATTCATGGTTGTGGTTGTTATATTCATGGTCGTGATTGTTATAATCATATTCGTGATTGTCATAATCTCGGTCATGGTTGTTATAATTATAGTCGTCGTTATTATAATCATGGTCGTGGGTGTTATATTTATGGTCGTGGTTATAAAAATCATGGTCGTGGTTGTTATAATCATGGTCGTGGTTGTTATATTCATGATTGTGGTTGTTATATTCATATTGGTTGTTGTTATAATCATATTCGTGGGTGTTATAATCATAGATGTGGTTGTTATAATCATGGTCGTGGTTGTTATAATCATGGTCGTGGTGGATATAATCATGGCCGTGCTTGTTATAATCATAGTCGTGGTTGTTGTAATCATAGTCGTGGTTGATATAATAATGGTCGTGGTTGTTATAATCATTGCCTTGGTTACTATAATCATGGTCGTGGTTTTTATAATTATATTCGTGGTTGTCATAATCTCGGTCATGGTTCTTATAATTATAGTCGTCGTTGTTATAATCATGGTCGTTGTTGTTATAATCATGTTAGTGGGTGTTATAATCATAGATGTGGTTGTTATAATCATAGTCGTGGTTGTTATAATCATAGTCGTCGTTCTTATAATCATGGTCGTGGTTGTTATAATCATGGTCGTGGTTGTTATAATAATAGTCGTGGTTGATATAATAATTCTCGTGTTTGTTATAATTATGGTCGTGGTTATAATAATCATGGTCGTGGTTGTTATAATCATAATCGTGGTTGTCATAATCTCAGTCGTGCTTGTTATAATTATAGTCGTCGTTCTAATAATCATAGTCGTGGTTGTTATAATCATGGTCGTGGTTGTTATATTTATGGTCGTGCTTGTTATAATCATAGTCGAGGTTGTTATAATCATGGTCGTGGTTACAATAATCATAGTCGTGGTTAGGATCGTAGTCGTGGATGTTATATAATCATGGTCGTGGTTGTTATAATCATGGTAGTGGTAATAATAATCATGTTCGTGGGTGTTATAATCGTAGTTGTGGTTGTTATATTCATGGTCGTGCTTGTTATATTCATGTTCGTGGGTGTTATAATCATAGTTGTGGTTGTTATAATCATGGTCGTGGGTGTTATAATCATGGTCGTGATTGTTACAATCATAGTCGTGGTTGTTATAATCATGGTCGTAGTTGTGATCAAGGTCTTAGTTGTTATAATCATGGTCATATTGTTATAATCATAGTTGTGGTTGTTATAATCATGGTCGTGTTTATGATCATGGTCGTGATTGTTATAATCATGGTTATGGGTGTTATAATCATAGTCGTGGTTGTTATAATCCTTGTCGTGGTTGTTATATTCATGGTCGTGCTTGTTATATTCATGTTCGTGGGTGTAATAATCATAGTTGTGGTTGTTATAATCATGGTCGTGTTTGTTATAATCATATTCGTGGTTTTCATAATCTCGGTCATGGATTTTATAATTATAGTCGTCGTTGTTATAATCATGGTCGTGGTTGTTATAATCATAGTCGTGGTTGTTATAATCATGGTCGTCGTTGTTATAATCATGGTCGTGATTGTTGCAATCATAGTCGTGGTTGTTATAATCATGGTCGTGGTTGTGGTCAAGGTCTAGTTGTTATAATCATGGTCGTATTGTTATAATCATAGTCGTGGTTGTTATAAAAACGGTCGAGGTTATGATCATGGTAGTAGTTGTTATAATCATGGTTATGGGTGTAATAATCATAGTCGAGGTTGTTATAATCATAATTGTGGTAGTTATAATCATGGTTGTGGTTGTTATAATCATGGTCGAGGTTGTTATAATCATAGTTGTGTTTGTTATAATCATAGTCGTGGTTATTATAATCATGGTCATTGTTGTTATAATCATAGTTGTTGTTGTTATAATCATGGTCGTGGTAGTTATAATCATTGTCGTGTTTGTTATAATCATAGTCGTGGTTGTTATAATCATAGTTGGGGTTGTTATAATTATAGTCGTGGTTTTATAATCAGAGTCGTGGTTGATATAATAATGGTCGTGGTTGTTATAATCATGGTCGTGGTTGTTATAATCATCGTCGTGGTTGCTATAATTATATTCGTGGTTGTCATAATCTCGGTCGTGGTTGTTATAATTATAGTCGTCGTTGTTATAATCTTGGTCATGGCTGTTATATTTATGGTCGGGGTTGATATAATCATAGTCGCGGTTGTTAAAATCATAGTCGTGGTTGATATAATAATGGTTGTGGTTGTTATATTCAAGGTCGTTGTTGTTATAATCATGTTCGTGGGTGTTATAATCATAGATGTGGTTGTCATAATCTCGCTCATGGTTGTTATAATTATGGTCGTGGTTGTTATAATCATAGTCGTGGTTGTTATAATCATGGTCGTGGTTGATATATTTATGGTCGTAGTTGTTATAATCATGGTCGTTGTTGATATAATCATGTTAGTGGGTGTTATAATCATAGATGTGGTTGCTATAATCATAGTCGTGGTTGTTATATAATCATGGTCGTGGTTGTTATAATCATGATCGTGGTTTTTATAATCATGGTTGTTGTTGCTATAATCATAGTCGTGGTTGTTATAATCATAGTCGTGGTTGTTATATTCATGGTCGTGGTTGCTATAATTATAGTCGTGGTTATGATCATAGTCGTGGTTGTTAAATAATCATGGTCGTGGTTGTTATAATCATAGTCGTGTTTGTTTTAATCATTGTCGTGGTTGTTATATTCATGGTCGTGGGTGTTAAAATCATGGTCGTTGTTGTTATAATTATGGTCGTGGTTGTTATAATCATGGTCTTGGCTGTTATAGTAATGGTCGTTTTTGTTATAATCATAGTCGTGGTTGTTATATAATCATGGTCGTGGTTGTTATAATCATATTCGTGGTTGTTACAATCATGGTCATGATCGTTATAATCATATTCGTGGTTGTTATAATCATGGTGGTGGTTGTTATATTCATGGTCGTGGTTGTTTTAATCATGGTCGTGGTTGTTTTAATCATAGTCGTGGTTGTTATATTCATGGTCTTGCTTGTTATATTCATGTTCGTGGGTGTTGTAATCATATTTGTGGTTGATATAATCATGGTTTTGTGTGTTATAATCATGGTCGTGGTTGTTATAATAATAGTCGTGGTTGTTCTAATCATAGTTGTGGTTGCTAAAATCATAGTTGTGGTTATTTTAATCATGGTCGTTGTTGTTATAATCATAGTCGTGATTGTTACAATCATAGTCGTGGTTGTTAAAATCATAGTTGTGGTTGTTATAAACATGGTCGAGGTTATGATCATGGTAGTAGTTGTTATAATCATGGTTATGGTTGTAATAATCATAGTCGTGGTTGTTATAATCATAGTTGTGGTAGTCATAATCATGGTCGTGGTTGTTATAATCATGGTCGTGGTTGTTATAATCATAGTTGTGGTTGCTAAAATCATAGTTGTGGTTATTTTAATCATGGTCGTTGTTGTTATAATCATAGTCGTGGTTGTTATAATCATGGTCGTGGTAGTTATAATCATTGTCGTGGTTGTTATAATCATATTCGTGGTTGTTATAATCATAGTAGTGGTTGTTATAAACATGGTCGAGGTTATGATCATGGTAGTAGTTGTTATAATCATGGTTATGGGTGTAATAATCATAGTCGTGGTTGTTATAATCATAGTTGTGGTAGTCATAATCATGGTCGTGGTTGTTATAATCATGGTCGTGGTTGTTATAATCATAGTTGTGGTTGCTAAAATCATAGTTGTGGTTATTTTAATCATGGTCGTTGTTGTTATAATCATAGTCGTGGTTGTTATAATCATGGTCGTGGTTATGATCATGGTAGTAGTTGTTATAATCATGGTTATGGGTGTAATAATCATAGTCGTGGTTGTTATAATCATAGTTGTGGTTATTTTAATCATGGTCGTTGTTGTTATAATCATAGTCGTGATTGTTACAATCATAGTCGTGGTTGTTAAAATCATAGTTGTGGTTGTTATAAACATGGTCGAGGTTATGATCATGGTAGTAGTTGTTATAATCATGGTTTTGGGTGTTATAATCATGGTCGTGGTTGTTATAATCATAGTCGTGATTGTTACAATCATAGTCGTGGTTGTTAAAATCATAGTTGTGGTTGTTATAAACATGGTCGAGGTTATGATCATGGTAGTAGTTGTTATAATCATGGTTATGGGTGTAATAATCATAGTCGTGGTTGTTATAATCATAGTTGTGGTAGTCATAATCATGGTCGTGGTTGTTATAATCATGGTCGTGGTTGTTATAATCATAGTTGTGGTTGCTAAAATCATAGTTGTGGTTATTTTAATCATGGTCGTTGTTGTTATAATCATAGTCGTGGTTGTTATAATCATGGTCGTGGTAGTTATAATCATTGTCGTGGATGTTATAATCATATTCGTGGTTGTTATAATCATAGTAGTGGTTGTTATAATCATATTCGTGGTTGTTATATTCATGGTCGTGGTTGTTATATTCATGGTCGTGCTTGTTATATTCATGGTCGTGTTTGTTATAATCATAGTCGTGGTTTTATAATCATAGTCGTGGTTGATATAATAATGGTCGTGGTTGTTATAATCATGGTCGTGGTTGCTATAATCATCGTCGTAGTTGTTATAATCATATTCGTGGTTGTCATAATCTCGGTCGTGGTTGTTATAATTATAGTCGTCGTTGTATAATCATGGTCATGGCTGTTATATTTATGGTCGGGGTTGTTATAATTATAGTCGTGGTTGTTAAAATCATAGTCGTGGTTGATATAATAATGGTTGTGGTTGTTATATTCATGGTCGTTGTTGTTATAATCATGTTCGTGGGTGTTATAATCATAGATGTGGTTGTCATAATCTCGCTCATTGTTGTTATAATTGTAGTCGTGGTTGTTATAATCATGGTCGTGGTTGTTATAATCATGGTCGTGATTGTTATATTTATGGTCGTGGTTGTTAAAATCTCGGTCATGGTTGTTACAATCATAGTCGTGGTTGCTATAATCATGGTCGTGGTTGTGATCAAGGTCTTAGTTGTTATAATTATGGTCGTATTGGTATAATCATAGTCGTGGTTGTTATAAACATGGTCGAGGTTATGATCATGGTAGTAGTTGTTATAATCATGGTTATGGGTGTAATAATCATAGTCGTGGTTGTTATAATCATAATTGTGGTAGTTATAATCATGGTCGTGGTTGTTATAATCATGGTCGTGGTTGTTATAATCATAGTTGTGGTTGTTATAATCATAGTCGTGGTTATTATAATCATGGTCGTTGTTGTTATAATCATAGTCGTGGTTGTTATAATCATGGTCGTGGTAGTTATAATCATTGTCGTGTTTGTTATAATCATAGTCGTGGTTGTTATAATCATAGTAGTGGTTGTTATAATCAGAGTCGTGGTTGTGATATTCATGGTCGTGGTTGTTATATTCATGGTCGAGCTTGTTATATTCATGGTCGTGTTTGTTATAATCATAGTCGTGGTTTTATAATCATAGTCGTGATTGATATAATAATGGTCGTGGTTGTTATAATCATGGTCGTGGTTGTAATAATCATCGTCGTGGTTGTTATAATCATATTCGTGGTTGTCATAATCTTGGTCGTGGTTGTTATAATTATAGTCGTCGTTGTTATAATCATGGTCATGGCTGTTATATTTATGGTCGGGATTGTTATAATTATAGTCGTGGTTGTTAAAATCATAGTCGTTGTTGATATAATCATGGTTGTGGTTGTTATATTCATGGTCGTTGTTGTTATAATCATGTTCGTGGGTGTTATAATCATAGATGTGGTTGTCATAATCTCGCTCATGGTTGTTATAATTATAGTCGTGGTTGTTATAATCATGGTCGTGGTTGTTATAATCATGGTCGTGATTGTTATATTTATGGTCGTGGTTGTTATAATCATGGTCATGGTTGTTATAATCATATTCGTGGTTGTCATAATCTCGGTCATGGTTGTTATAATTATAGTCGTCGTTGTTATAATCATGGTCGTTGTTGATATTATCATGTAAGTGGGTGTTATAATCATAGATGTGATTGTTATAATCATAGTCGTGGTTGCTATATAATCATGGTCGTGGTTGTGAAAATCATAATGGTGGTTCAAACAATCATGGTCGTGGTTGTTATAATCATAGTCGTGGTTGTTATAATCATAGTCGTTGTTGCTATAATCTTGGTCGTGGTTGTTATATTCATGGTTTTGGTTGTTATAATCATGGTCGTGGTTGTTATAATCATGGTCGTGGTTTTTATAATCATAGTTGTTGTTGTAATAATCATAGTCGTGGTTGTTATAATCATAGTCGTGGTTGTTATATTCATGGTCGTGGTTGCTATAATTATAGTCGCGGTTATGATCATAGTCGTGGTTGTTAAATAATCATGATCGTGGTTGTTATAATCATAGTCGTGTTTGTTAAAATCATGGTCGTGGTTATGATCATGGTCGTAGTTGTTATATTCATGGTCGTGGGTGTTAAAATCATGGTCGTGGTTGTTATAATTATGGTCGTGGTTGTTATAATCATGGTCTTGGCTGTTATATTCATGGTCGTAGTTGTTATAATCATAGTCGTGGTTGTTATAAAATCATGGTCGTGGTTGTTATAATCATATTCGTGGTTGTTACATTCATGGTCATGGTCGTTATAATCATATTCGTGGTTGTTATAATCATGGTCGTGGTTGTTATAAACTTGGTCGTGGTTGTTATAATCATGGTCGTGCTTGCTATAATCATAGTCGTGGTTGTTATATACATGGTCGTGCTTGTTATACTCATGATCGTGGGTGTTATAATCATATTTGTGGTTGTTATAATCATAGTTTTGGGTGTTATAATCATGGTCGTGGTTGTTATAATAATAGTCGTGGTTGTAATAATCATAGTCGTGGTTGTTATAATCATTGTCGTCGTTGTTATAATCATGGTCGTGGTTGTTATAATCATGGTCATGGTTGTTATAATCATAGTTGTTGTTGTTATAATCATAGTCTTGGTTATTATAATCATGGTCGTTGTTGTTATAATCATAGTCGTGGTTGTTATAATCATGGTCGTGGTAGTTATAATCATTGTCGTGGTTGTTATAATCATAGTCCTGGTTGTTATAATCATAGTCGTGGTTATTATAATCATGGTCATTGTTGTTATAATCATAGTTGTTGTTGTTATAATCATGGTCGTGGTAGTTATAATCATTGTCGTGTTTGTTATAATCATAGTCGTGGTTGTTATAATCATAGTTGGGGTTGTTATAATTATAGTCGTGGTTTTATAATCAGAGTCGTGGTTGATATAATAATGGTCGTTGTTGTTATAATCATGGTCGTGGTTGTTATAATCATCGTCGTAGTTGCTGTAATTATATTCGTGGTTGTCATAATCTCGGTCGTGGTTGTTATAATTATAGTCGTCGTTGTTATAATCTTGGTCATGGCTGTTATATTTATGGTCGGGGTTGTTATAATCATAGTCGCGGTTGTTAAAATCATAGTCGTGGTTGATATAATAATGGTTGTGGTTGTTATATTCAAGGTCGTTGTTGTTATAATCATGTTCGTGGGTGTTATAATCATAGATGTGGTTGTCATAATCTCGCTCATGGTTGTTATAATTATGGTCGTGGTTGTTATAATCATAGTCGTGGTTGTTATAATCATGGTCGTGGTTGTTATATTTATGGTCGTAGTTGTTATAATCATGGTCATGGTTGTTATAATTATATTCGTGGTTGTCATAATCTCGGTCATGGATGTTATACTTATAGTCGTCGTTGTTATAATCATGGTCGTTGTTGATATAATCATGTTAGTGGGTGTTATAATCATAGATGTGGTTGTTATAATCATAGTCGTGGCTGTTATATAATCATGGTCGTGGTTGTTATAATCATGATCGTGGTTTTTATAATCATGGTTGTTGTTGCTATAATCATAGTCGTGGTTGTTATAATCATAGTCGTGGTTGTTATATTCATGGTCGTGGTTGCTATAATTATAGTCGTGGTTATGATCATAGTCGTGGTTGTTAAATAATCATGGTCGTGGTTGTTATAATCATAGTCGTGTTTGTTTTAATCAAGGTCGTGGTTGTTATATTCATGGTCGTGGGTGTTAAAATCATGGTCGTGGTTGTTATAATTATGGTCGTGGTTGTTATAATCATGGTCTTGGCTGTTACAGTAATGGTCGTTTTTGTTATAATCATAGTCGTGGTTGTTATATAATCATGGTCGTGGTAGTTATAATCATATTCGTGGTTGTTACAATCATGGTCATGATCGTTATAATCATATTCGTGGTTGTTAAAATCATGGTGGTGGTTGTTATATTCATGGTCGTGGTTGTTTTAATCATGGTCGTGGTTGTTTTAATCATAGTCGTGGTTGTTATATTCATGGTCTTGCTTGTTATATTCATGTTCGTGGGTGTTGTAATCATATTTGTGGTTGATATAATCATGGTTTTGGGTGTTATAATCATGGTCGTGGTTGTTATAATAATAGTCGTGGTTGTTATAATCATAGTTGTGGTTGCTAAAATCATAGTTGTGGTTATTTTAATCATGGTCGTTGTTGTTATAATCATAGTCGTGATTGTTACAATCATAGTCGTGGTTGTTAAAATCATAGTTGTGGTTGTTATAAACATGGTCGAGGTTATGATCATGGTAGTAGTTGTTATAATCATGGTTATGGGTGTAGTAATCATAGTCGTGGTTGTTATAATCATAGTTGTGGTAGTCATAATCATGGTCGTGGTTGTTATAATCATGGTCGTGGTTGTTATAATCATAGTTGTGGTTGCTTAAATCATAGTTGTGGTTATTTTAATCATGGTCGTTGTTGTTATAATCATAGTCGTGGTTGTTATAATCATGGTCGTGGTAGTTATAATCATTGTCGTGGTTGTTATAATCATATTCGTAGTTGTTATAATCATAGTAGTGGTTGTTATAAACATGGTCGAGGTTATGATCATGGTAGTAGTTGTTATAATCATGGTTATGGGTGTAATAATCATAGTCGTGGTTGTTATAATCATAGTTGTGGTAGTCATAATCATGGTCGTGGTTGCTATAATCATGGTCGTGGTTGTTATAATCATAGTTGTGGTTGCTAAAATCATAGTTGTGGTTATTTTAATCATGGTCGTTGTTGTTATAATCATAGTCGTGGTTGTTATAATCATGGTCGTGGTTATGATCATGGTAGTAGTTGTTATAATCATGGTTATGGGTGTAATAATCATAGTCGTGGTTGTTATAATCATAGTTGTGGTTATTTTAATCATGGTCGTTGTTGTTATAATCATAGTCGTGATTGTTACAATCATAGTCGTGGTTGTTAAAATCATAGTTGTGGTTGTTATAAACATGGTCGAGGTTATGATCATGGTAGTAGTTGTTATAATCATGGTTTTGGGTGTTATAATCATGGTCGTGGTTGTTATAATCATAGTCGTGATTGTTACAATCATAGTCGTGGTTGTTAAAATCATAGTTGTGGTTGTTATAAACATGGTCGAGGTTATGATCATGGTAGTAGTTGTTATAATCATGGTTATGGGTGTAATAATCATAGTCGTGGTTGTTATAATCATAGTTGTGGTAGTCATAATCATGGTCGTGGTTGTTATAATCATGGTCGTGGTTGTTATAATCATAGTTGTGGTTGCTAAAATCATAGTTGTGGTTATTTTAATCATGGTCGTTGTTGTTATAATCATAGTCGTGGTTGTTATAATCATGGTCGTGGTAGTGATAATCATTGTCGTGGTTGTTATAATCATATTCGTGGTTGTTATAATCATAGTAGTGTTTGTTATAATCATATTCGTGGTTGTTATATTCATGGTCGTGGTTGTTATATTCATGGTCGTGCTTGTTATATTCATGGTCGTGTTTGTTATAATCATAGTCGTGGTTTTATAGTCATAGTCGTGGTTGATATAATAATGGTCGTGGTTGTTATAATCATGGTCGTGGTTGCTATAATCATCGTCGTAGTTGTTATAATCATATTCGTGGTTGTCATAATCTCGGTCGTGGTTGTTATAATTATAGTCGTCGTTGTATAATCATGGTCATGGCTGTTATATTTATGGTCGGGGTTGTTATAATTATAGTCGTGGTTGTTAAAATCATAGTCGTGGTTGATATAATAATGGTTGTGGTTGTTATATTCATGGTCGTTTTTGTTATAATCATGTTCGTGGGTGTTATAATCATAGATGTGGTTGTCATAATCTCGCTCATTGTTGTTATAATTGTAGTCGTGGTTGTTATAATAAGGGTCGTGGTTGTTATAATCATGGTCGTGATTGTTATATTTATGGTCGTGGTTGTTAAAATCTCGGTCATGGTTGTTACAATCATAGTCGTGGTTGCTATAATCATGGTCGTGGTTGTGATCAAGGTCTTAGTTGTTATAATTATGGTCGTATTGGTATAATCATAGTCGTGGTTGTTATAAACATGGTCGAGGTTATGATCATGGTAGTAGTTGTTATAATCATGGTTATGGGTGTAATAATCATAGTCGTGGTTGTTATAATCATAATTGTGGTAGTTATAATCATGGTCGTGGTTGTTATAATCATGGTCGTGGTTGTTATAATCATAGTTGTGGTTGTTATAATCATAGTCGTGGTTGTTATATAATCATGGTCGTGGTTGTTATAATCATATTCGTGGTTGTTACAATCATGGTCATGGTCGTTATAATCATATTCGTGGTTGTTATAATCATGGTCGTGGTTGTTATAAACTTGGTCGTGGTTGTTATAATCATGGTCGTGCTTGCTATAATCATAGTCGTGGTTGTTATATATATGGTCGTGCTTGTTATACTCATGATCGTGGGTGTTATAATCATATTTGTGGTTGTTATAATCATAGTTTTGGGTGTTATAATCATGGTCGTGGTTGTTATAATAATAGTCGTGGTTGTAATAATCATAGTCGTGGTTGTTATAATCATTGTCGTCGTTGTTATAATCATGGTCGTGATTGTTACAATCATAGTCGTGGTTGTTATAATCATGGTCGTGGTTGTGATCAAGGTCTTAGTTGTTATAATTATGGTCGTATTGCTATAATCATAGTCGTGGTTGTTATAAGCATGGTCGAGGTTATGATCATGGTAGTAATTGTTATAATCATGGTTATGGGTGTAATAATCATATTCGTGGTTATTATAATCATAATTGTGGTAGTTATAATCATGGTCGTGGTTGTTATAATCATGGTCATGGTTGTTATAATCATAGTTGTTGTTGTTATAATCATAGTCTTGGTTATAATAATCATGGTCGTTGTTGTTATAATCATAGTCGTGGTTGTTATAATCATGGTCGTGGTAGTTAAAATCATAGTAGTGGTTGTTATAATCATAGTCATGGTTGTTATATTCATGGTCGTGGTTGTTATATTCATGGTCGAGCTTGTTATATTCATGGTCGTGTTTGATATAATCATAGTCGTGGTTTTATAATCATAGTCGTGGCTGATATAATAATGGTCGTGGTTGTTATAATCATGCTCGTGGTTGTTATAATCATCGTCGTGATTGTTATAATCATATTCGTGGTTGTCATAATCTCGGTCGTGGTTGTTGTAATTATAGTCGTCGTTGTTATAAACATGGTCGTGGTTGTTATAATCATGGTCATGTTTGTTATAATTATGGTCGTGGTTGTTATAGTTATGGTCGTGGTTGTTATAATCATGGCCGTGGTTGTTATAATCATGGTAGTGGTTGCTATAATCATGGCCGTGGTTTTTATAATCATGGTCGCGATTGTTATTTTCTTAGTCGTGGTTGTTATTACCATGTTCGTGGATTTTATAATCATAGTTGTGGTTGTTGTATTCAAAGTCGTGGTTATGATCAAAGTCGTATTTGTTATAATCATGGTCCTGGGTGTTATAATCATAGTCGTGGTTGTTATAATCTTGGTCGTGGTTATGATCATGGTCGTAGTTGTTATAATCATCGCCATGGGTGTTATAATCATATTCGTGGTTGTTATAATCATACATGTGGTTGTTATAATCATGGTTGTTGTTGTTATAACCATGATCGTGGTTGATATAATCATGGTCGTTGTTGTTATAATCATGTTCGCTGGTATTATAATCATAGATGTGGTTGTTATAATCATGGTCGTAGTTGTTATAATCATGGTCGTGGTGGTTATAATCATGGTCGTGGTTGTTATAATCATGATAGTGGCTGTTATAAGAATGGTCGTGGTTGTTATAATCATAGTCGTGGTTGCTATAATCATAGTCGTGGTTGTTATATTCATGGTCGTGGTTATTATATTCATGGTCGTGCTTGTTATATTCATGGTCGTGCTTGTCATAATCATAATCGAGGTTGTTATAATCATAGTCGTGGTTGATATAATAATGTCTGTAGTTGTTATAATCATAGTCGTGGTTGCTATAATCATAGTCGTGGTTGTTATATTCATGGTCGTGGTTATTATATTCATGGTCGTGCTTGTTATATTCATGGTCGTGCTTGTCAAAATCATAGTCGATGTTGTTATAATCATAGTCGTGGTTGATATAATAATGACTGTGGTTGTTATAATCATAGTCGTGGTTGTTTTAATCATGGTCGTGGTTGAAATAATCATGTTCGTGGTTGTTATAATCATGGTCGTGATTGTTATAATCATATTCGTGGTTCTCATTATCTCGGTCATGGTTGTTATAATTTTAGTCGTCGTTGTTATAATCATGGTCGTGGTTGTTATAATCATGGTCGTGGTTGTTATATTCATGGTCGTGCTTGTTATAATCATAGTCGTGGTTGATATAATCTTGGTCGTGGTTGTTATATTCATGGTTTTGGTTAATATATTCATGGTCGTGGATGTTATAATCATGGTCGTGATTGTTACAATCATAGTCGTGGTTGTCATAATCATGGTCGTAGTTGTGATCAAGGTCTTAGTTGTTATAGTCATTGTCATATTGTTATAATCACTGTCGTGGTTGTTATAATCATGGTTATGGGTGTTATAATCATATTTGTGGTTGTTATAATCATAATTGTGGTTGTTATAATCATGTTCGTGGTTGTAATAATCATTGTTGTGGTTGTTATAATCACGGTCGTGGATGTTATAATCATAGTCGTGGTTGTTATAATTATGGTCGAGGTAGTTATAATCATGGTCGTGGTTGTTATAATCATGGTAGTGGTTGTTATAATCATGGTTGTGGTTGTTATTATCAAAGTCATGGTTGCTATAATCATAGTCGTCATTGTTATAATCATGGTCGTGATTGTGATAATCATGGCCGTGTTTATGATCATAGTCGTAGTTGTTATAATCATGGTCGTGGGTGTTAAAATCATCGTAGTGGTTTTATAATCATGGTCGTGGTTGGTATAATCATATTCGTGGTTGTTATAATCATGGTCTTGGCTGTTATAATCATGGTCGTTGTTGCTATAATCATTGTCGTGGTTATGATCATAGTCGTGGTTGTTATAATCATGGTTTTGGGTGTTATAATCATAGTCGTGGTTGGTATAATCATAATTGTGGTTGATATAATCATGGTCGTGGTTGTTATAATCATTGTTGTTGTTGATATAATCATGGTCTTGGTTGTTATAATCATAGTCGTGGTTGTTATAATCATGATCGAGGTAGTTATAAACATGGTCGTGGTTGTTATAATCATGGTAGTAGTTGTTATAATCATGGTTGTGGTTGTTATTATCATAGTCGTGGTTGCTATAATCATAGTCGTGATTATTATAATCATGGTCGTTATTGTTATAATCATGGTCGTGTTTATGATCATCGTCGTGTTTGTTATAATCATGGTCGTGGGTGTTAAAATCATCTTAGTGGTTGTTATAATCATGGTCGTGGTTGGAATTATCATATTCGTGGTAGTTATAATCATGGTTTTGGCTGTTATAATCATGGTCGTTGTTGTTATAATCATTGTCGTGGTTATGATCATAGTCGTGGTTGTTATATTCATGGTCGTGGTTGCTATAATTATAGTCGTGGTTATGATCATAGTCGTGGTTGTTATAATCATAGTCGTGTTTGTTTTAATCATGGTCGTGGGTATGATCATGGTCGTGGTTGTTATATTCATGGTCGTGGGTGTTAAAATCATGGTCGTGGTTGTTATAATTATGGTCGTGGTTGTTATAATCATGGTCTTGGCTGTTATAGTAATGGTCGTTTTTGTTATAATCATAGTCGTGGTTGTTATATAATCATGGTCGTGGTTGTTATAATCATATTCGTGGTTGTTACAATCATGGTCATGATCGTTATATTCATATTCGTGGTTGATATAATCATGGTGGTGGTTGTTATATTCATGGTCGTGGTTGTTTTAATCATGGTCGTGGTTGTTTTAATCATAGTCGTGGTTGTTATATTCATGGTCTTGCTTGTTATATTCATGTTCGTGGGTGTTGTAATCATATTTGTGGTTGATATAATCATGGTTTTGGGTGTTATAATCATGGTCGTGGTTGTTATAATAATAGTCGTGGTTGTAATAATCATATTCGTGGTTGTTATAATCAGGGTCGTCGTTGTTATAATCATGGTCGTGATTGTTACAATCATAGTCGTGGTTGTTATAATCAAGGTTGTGGTTGTGATCAAGGTCTTACTTGTTATAATCATGGTCGTTTTGCTATAATCATAGTCGTGGTTGTTATAAACATGGTCGAGGTTATGATCATGGTAGTAGTTGTTATGATCATGGTTATGGGTGTAATAATCATAGTCGTGGTTGTTATAATCGTAATTGTGGTAGTCATAATCATGGTCATGGTTATTATAATCATGGTCGTGGTTGTTATAATCATAGTTGTGGTTGTTATAATCATAGTTGTGGTTATTATAATCATGGTCGTTGTTGTTATAATCATAGTCGTGGTTGTTATAATCATGGTCGTGGTAGTTATAATCATTGTCGTGGTTGCTATAATCATAGTCGTGGTTGTTATAATCATAGTAGTGGTTGTTATAATCATATTCGTGGTTGTTATATTCATGGTCGCGGTTGTTATATTCATGGTCGTGCTTGTTATATTCATGGTCGTGTCTGTTATAATCATAGTCGTGGTTTTATAATCATAGTCGTGGTTGATATAATAATGGTCGTGGTTGTTATAATCATGGTCGTGGTTGTTATAATCATCGTCGTAGTTGTTATAATCAAATTCGTGGTTGTCATAATCTCGGTCGTGGTTGTTATAATTATAGTCGTCGTTGTATAATCATGGTCATGGCTGTTACATTTATGGTCGGGGTTGTTATAATTATAGTCGTGGTTGTTAAAATCATAGTCGTGGTTGATTTAATAATGGTTGTGGTTGTTATATTCATGGTCGTTGTTGTTATAATCATGTTCGTGGGTGTTATAATCATAGATGTGGTTGTCATAATCTCGCTCATTGTTGTTATAATTGTAGTCGTGGTTGTTATAATCATGGTCGTGGTTGTTATAATCATGGTCGTGATTGTTATATTTATGGTCGTGGTTGTTAAAATCTCGGTCATGGTTGTTACAATCATAGTCGTGGTTGCTATAATCATGGTCGTGGTTGTGATCAAGGTCTTAGTTGTTATAATTATGGTCGTATTGGTATAATCATAGTCGTGGTTGTTATAAACATGGTCGAGGTTATGATCATGGTAGTAGTTGTTATAATCATGGTTATGGGTGAAATAATCATAGTCGTGGTTGTTATAATCATAATTGTGGTAGTTATAATCATGGTCGTGGTTGCTATAATCATGGTCGTGGTTGTTATAATCATAGTTGTGGTTGTTATAATCATAGTCGTGGTTATTATAATCATGGTCGTTGTTGTTATAATCATAGTCGTGGTTGTTATAATCATGGTCGTGGTAGTTATAATCATGGTCGTGGTTGCTATAATCATGGTCATGGTTGTTATAATCATATTCGTGGTTGTCATAATCTCGGTCATGGTTGTTATAATTATAGTCGTCGTTGTTATAATCATGTTCGTTGTTGATATAATCATGTTAGTGGGTGTTATATTCATGGTTTTGGTTGTTATAATCATGGTCGTGGTTGTTATAATCATGGTCGTGGTTTTTATAATCATGGTTGTTGTTGATATAATGATAGGCGTGGTTGTTATAATCGTAGTCGTGGTTTTTATATTCATGGTCGTGGTTGTTATAATTATAGTCGTGGTTATGATCATAGTCGTGGTTGTTAAATAATCATGGTCGTGGTTGTTATAATCATAGTCGAGTTTGTTATAATCATGGTCGTGGTTATGATCATGGTCGTAGTTGTTATAATCATGGTCGTGGGTGTTAAAATCATGGTCGTGGTTGTTATAATCATGGTCGTGGTTGTTATAATCATGGTCTTGGCTGTTATAGTCATGGTAGGTTTTGCTATAATCATAGTCGTGGTTATGATCATAGTCGTGGTTGTTATATAATCATGGTCGTGGTTGTTATGATCATATTCGTGGTTGTTACAATCATGGTCATGGTCGTTAAAATCATATTCGTGGTTGCTATAATCATGGTCGTGGTTGTTATAATCATGGTCGTGGTTGTTAAAATCATGGTCGTGGTTGTTATAATCATAGTCGTGGTTGTTATATTCATTGTCGTGCTTGTTATATTTATGTTCGTGGGTGTTATAATCATAGTTGTGGTTGTTATAATCATGGTTGTGGGTATTATAATCATGGTCGTGGTTGTTATAATAATAGTTGTGGTTGTAATAATCATAGTCGTGGTTGTAGTAATAATGGTCGTGGTTGTTATAATCTTGGTCGTGGTTTTTATAATCATGGTTGTTGTTGTTATAATGATAGGCGTGGTTGTTATAATCGTAGTCGTGGTTTCTATATTCATGGTCGTGGTTGTTATAATTATAGTCGTGGTTATGATATTAGTCGTGGTTGTTAAATAATCATGGTCGTGGTTGTTATAATCATAGTCGAGTTTGTTATAATCATGGTCGTGGTTTTGATCATGGTCGTAGTTGTTATAATCATGGTCGTGGGTGTTAAAAACATGGTCGTGGTTGTTATAATCATGGTCGTGGTTGTTATAATCATGGTCTTGGCTGTTATAGTCATGGTCGGTTTTGCTATAATCATAGTCGTGGTTATGATCATAGTCGTGGTTGTTATATAATCATGGTCGTGGTTGATATGATCATATTCGTGGTTGTTACAATCATGGTCATGGTCGTTATAATCATATTCGTGGTTGCTATAATCACGGTCGTGGTTGTTATAATCATGGTCGTGGTTGTTAAAATCATGGTCGTGGTTGCTATAATCATAGTCGTGGTTGTTATATTCATGGTAGTGCTTGTTATATTTATGTTCGTGGGTGTTATAATCATAGTTGTGGTTGTTATAATAATGGTTGTGGGTATTATAATCATGGTCGTGGTTGTTATAATAATAGTTGTGGTTGTAATAATCATAGTCGTGGTTGTAGTAATCATGGTCGTCGTTGTTATAATCATGGTCGTGATTGTTGCAATCATAGTCGTGGTTGTTATAATCATGGTCGAGGTTATGATCATGGTCGTAGTTGTTATAATCATGGTTATGGGTGTTATAATCATAGTCATGGTTATAATAATCATAATTGTGGTAGTTATAATCATGGTCGTGGTTGTTATAATCATGGTCGTGGTTGTAATAATCATGGTCTTTGTTGTTATAATCATAGTCGTGGATGTTATATTCATGGTCGTGGTAGTTATAATCATGGTCGTGGTTGTTATAATCATAGTCGTGGTTGTTATAAACATGGTCGAGGTTATGATCATGGTCGTAGTTGTTATAATCATAGTTATGGGTGTTATAATCATAGTCGTGGTTGTTATAATCATACTTGTGGTAGTCATAATCATGGTCGTGGTTGATATAATCATGGTCGTTGTTGTTATAATCATGTTCATGGGTGTTATAATCATAGATGTGGTTGTTATAATCATGGTCGTGGTTGTTATAATCATGGTAGTGGTTGTTATATAAATGGTTGTGGTTGATATTATCATGGTCGTGCTTGTCATAATCATAGTCGTGGTTGTTATAATCATAGTCGTGGTTGATATAATAATGTCTGTGGTTGTTATAATCATGGTCGTGGTTGTTATAATCATGGTCGTGGTTGTTACAAGAATGGTCGTGGTTGTTTTAATCATAGTCATGGTTGTTATAATCATAGTCGTGGTTGTTATAATCATAGTCGTGGTTGATATAATAATGTCTGTGATTGTTATAATCATGGTCGTGGTTGTTATAATCATTGTCGTGGTTGTTATAATCTTGATCGTGGTTGTTATAATCATAGTCATGGTTGTTATAATCATGTTCGTGGGTGTTAAAATCATAGTTGTGGTTGTTATAATCACGGTCGTGGTTATGATCAAGGTCGTAATTGTTATAATCATGGTCATGGATGTTATAATCATAGTCGTGGTTGCTATAATCATGTTCGTGGGTGTTATAATCATAAATGTGTTTGCTATAATCATGGTCGTGGTTGTTATTATCATGGTCGTGGTTGTTATTATCATGGTTGTAGTTGTTATCATCATGGTAGTGGTTGTTATAATCATAGTCGAGTTTTTTATAATCATGGACGTGGTTATGATCATGGTCGCAGTTGTTATAATCATGGTCGTGGGTGTTAAAATCATTGTCGTGGTTGTTATAATCATGGTCGTGGTTGTTATAATCATAGTCGAGTTTGTTATAATCATGGACGTGGTTATGATCATGGCCGTAGTTGTTATAATCATGGTCGTGGGTGTTAAAATCATGGTCGTGGTTGTTATAATCATGGTCGTGGTTGTTATAATCATGGTCTTGGCTGTTACAGTCATGGTCGTTGTTGCTATAATCACAGTCGTGGTCATGATCATAGTCGTGGTTGTTGTATGATCATGGTCGTTGTTGTTATAATCATGTTCGTGGGTGTTATAATCATAGATGTGGTTGTTATATTCATGGTCGTGGTTGTTATAATCATGGTCGTGGTGGTTATAATCATGGTCGTGGTTGTTATAATCATGGTAGTGGTTGTTATATAAATGGTCGTGGTTGTTATAATCATGGTCGTGCTTGTAATAATCATAGTCGTGGTTGTTATAATCATGGTCGTGGTTGATATAATAAAGTCTGTGGTTGTTATAATCATGGTCTTGGTGGTTATAATCATGGTCGAGGTTGTTATAATCATGGTCGTGGTTGTTATAATCATGGTCGTGATTGTTATAATCTTATTCGTGGTTTTCATAATCTCGGTCATGGTTGTTATAATTATAGTCGTCATTGTTATAATCATGGTCGTGGTTATTATATTTATGGTCCTGGTTGTTAATTTCATGGTTGTGGTTGTTATATTCATAGTCGTTGTTGTTATAATCATGTTTGTGGGTGTTATAATCATAGATGTGGTTGTTATAATCATGGTCGTGGTTGTTATAATCATGGTCGTGGTGGATATAACCATAGTCGTGGTTGTTATAATCATAGTCGTGGTTGTTATAATCACAGTCGTGGTTGTTATATTCATGGTCGTGCTTATTATATTCATGGTCATGTTTGTTATATTCATGGTCGTGCTTGTTATAATCATAATTGTGGTTGTTATCATCATGGTCGTGGTTGTTATAATCATGGTCGTGGTTGTTATAATCATGGTCGTGGTTGTTATAATCATGGTCGTGATTGTTATAATTATATTCGTGGTTTTCATAATCTCGGTCATGGTTGTAATAATTATAGTCGTCGTTGTTACAATCATGGTCGTGGTTATTATAATTATGGTCGTGGTTGTTAATTTCATGGTTTTGGTTGTTATATTCATAGTCGTTGTTATTATAATCATGTTTGTGGTTGTTATAATCATAGATGTGGTTGTTATAATCATGGTCGTGGTTGTTATAATCATGGTCGTGGTGGATATAACCATGGTCGTGGTTGTTATAATCATGAGTCGTGGTTGTTATAATCATAGTCGTGGCTGTTATATTCATGGTCGTGCTTGTTATATTCATGGCTATGCTTGTTATATTCATGGTCGTGCTTGTTATAATCATAGTCGTGGTTTTTATAATCATAGTCGTGGTTGATATAATAATGGTCGTGGATGTTATAATCATGGTCGTGGTTTTTATTATCATGGTCGTCATTGTTATAATCATATTCGTGGTTGTCATAATCTCGGTCATGGTTGTTATAAATATAATCGTCGTTGTTATAATCATGGTCGTGGTTGTTATATTTATGGTCGTGGTTGTTATAATCATGGTCGTGGTTATAATTATGGTCGTGGTTGCTATATTCATGGTTGTGGTTGTTATATTCATGGTCGTGATTGTTATAATCATATTCGTGGTTGTCATAATCTCGGTCATGGATGTTATAATTATAGTCGTCGTTGTTATAATCATGGTCGTGGGTGTTATATTTATGGTCGTGGTTATAATAATCATGGTCGTGGTTGTTATAATCATGGTCGTGGTTGTTATATTCATGGTTGTGGTTGTTATATTCCTGGTCGTTGTTGTTATAATCATGTTCGTGGGTGTTATAATCATAGTTGTGGTTGTTACAATCATGGTCGTGGTTGTTATAATCATGGTCGTGATGGATTAAATCATCGTCGTGCTGGTTATAATCATAGTCGTGGTTGTTATAATCATAGTCGTGGTTGATATAATAATGGTCGTGGTTGTTATAATCATTGCCTTGGTTACTATAATCTTAGTCGTGGTTGTTATAATTATATTCGTGGTTGTCATAATCTCGGTCATGGTTGTTATAATTATAATCGTTGTTGTTATAATCATGGTCGTTGTTGTTATAATCATGTTAGTGGGTGTTATAATCATAGATGTGGTTATAATCATAGTCGTGGTTGTTATATGGTCGTGGTTGTTATAATCATATTTGTGGTTGTTACAATCATGGTCATGGTCGTCATAATCATATTCGTCGTTGTTATAATCATGGCTCGTGGTTGTTGTAATCATGGTCGTGGTTGTTATAATCATATTCGAGGTTGTTACAATCATGGTCATGGTCGTTATAATCATATTCGTGGTTGTTGTAATCATTGTCGTGGTTGTTATAATCATAGTCGTGTTTGTTCTCATCATGGTCGTGGTTATGATCATGGTCGTATTTGTTATAGTCATGGTCCTGGGTGTTAAAATCATGGTCGGTGTTGATATAATCATAGTCGTGGTTATGATCATAGTCGTGGTTGTTATATAATCTTGGTCGTGGTTGTTATAATCATATTCGTGGTTGTTACAATCATGTTCATTGTCGTTATAATCATATTCGTGGTTGTTATAATCATGGTCGTGGTTGTTATAATCATGGTCGTGATTATTACAATCATAGTCGTGGTTGTTATAATCATGGTCATGGTTGTGATCAAGGTCTTAGTTGTTATAATCATGGTCGTATTGTCATAATCATAGTCGTGGTTGTTATAAACATGGTCGAGGTTATGATCATGGTCGTAGTTGTTATAATCATGGTTATGGGTGTTATAATCATAGTCGTGATTATTATAATCATAATTGTGGTAGTTATAATCATGGTCGTGGTTGTTATAATCATGGTCGTGGTTGTTATGATAATAGTTGTGGTTGTTATAATCATCGTCGTGGTTGTTATAATCATGGTCTTTGTTGTTATAATCATAGTCGTGGTTGTTATAATCATGGTCGTGGTTGTTATAATCATTGTCGTGGTTGTTATAATCATAGTCGTGGTTGTTATAATCATAGTAGTGGTTGTTATAATCATAGTCGTGGTTGTTATATTCATGGTCGTGGTTGTTATATTCATGGTCGTGCTTGTTACATTCATTGTCGTGTTTATTATAATCATAGTTGGGGTTTTATAATCATAGTCGTGGTTGATATAATAATGGTAGTGGTTGTTATAATCATGGTCGTGGTTATTATAATCATGGTCGTGGTTGTTATAATCATCGTCGTGGTTGTTATAATCAAATTCGTGGTTGTCATAATCTCGGTCGTGGTTGTTATAATTATAGTCGTCGTTGTTATAATCATGGTCGTGGTTGTTATAATCATGGTCATGGTTGTTATATTCATGGTTGTGGTAGTTATAATCATGGCCGTGGTTGTTATAATCATGGTCGCGGTTGTTATAATCATAGTTGTGGTTGTTATTATCATGTTCGTGGATGTTATAATCATAGATGTGGTTGTTATAATCAAAGTCGTGGTTATGATCAAGGTCGTATTTGTTATAATGATAATTGTGGTTGTTATAATCATGGTCGTGGTTGTTATAATCATCGTCGTGGTTGATATAATCATGGTCGTGGTTGTTATAATCATGGTTGTGCTTGTTATATTCATGGTCGTTGTTATTATAATCATGTTCGTGGATGTTATAATCATAGATGTGGTTGTTATAATCATGGTCGTGGTTGATATAATAATGTCTGTAGTTGTTATAATCATGGTCGTGGTTGTTATAATCATAGTCGTGGTTGTTATAATCATGGTCGTGGTTGTTATAATCATGGTCGTGATTGTTATAATCATATTCGTGGTTTTCTTATCTCGGTCATGGTTGTTATAATTATAGTCGTCGTTGTCATAATCATGGTCGTGGTTATTATATTTATGGTCGTGGTTGTTAAATTCATGGGTGTGGTTGTTATATTCATAGTCGTTGTTGTTATGATCATGTTTGTGGGTGTTATAATCATAGAGATGGTTGTTATAATCATTGTCGTGGTTGTTATAATCATAGTCGTGGTGGATATAACCATAGTCGTGGTGGATACAACCATAGTCGTGGTTGTTATAATCATATTCGAGATTGTTACAATCATGGTCATGGTCGTTATAATCATATTCGTGGTTGTTATAATCATGGTCGTGGTTGTTATAATCATAGTCGTGTTTGTTATAATCATGGTCGTGGTTATGATCATGGTCGTAGTTGTTATAATCATGGTTGTGGGTGTTAAAATCATGGTCGTTGTTGCTATAATCATAGTCGTGGTTATGATCATAGTCGTGGTTGTTATATAATCTTGGTCGTGGTTGTTATAATCATATTCGTGGTTGTTACAATCATGTTCATGGTCGTTATAATCATATTCGTGGTTGTTATAATCATGGTCGTGGTTGTTATAATAATAGTTGTGGTTGTAATAATCATAGTCGTGGTTGTTATAATCATGGTCGTCGTTGTTATAATCATGGTCGTGATTATTACAATAATAGTCGTGGTTGTTATAATCATGGTTATGATTGTGATCAAGGTCTGAGTTGTTATAATCATGGTCGTATTGTTATAATCATAGTCGTGGTTGTTATAAACATGGTCGAGGTTATGATCATGGTCGTAGTTGTTATAATCATGGTTATGGGTGTTATAATCATGGTCGTGATTATTATAATCATAATTGTGGTAGTTATAATCATGGTCGTGGTTGTTATAATCATGGTCGTGGTTGTTATAATAATAGTTGTGGTTGTTATAATCATAGTCGTGGTTGTTATAATCATGGTCGTGGTTGTTATAATGATGGTAGTGGTTGTTATATAAATGGTCGTGGTAGTTATAATCATGGTCGTGGTTGTTATAATCATAGTCGTGGTTGTTATAATCATAGTAGTGGTTGTTATAATCATAGTCGTGGTTGTTATATTCATGGTCGTGGTTGTTATATTCATGGTCGTGCTTGTTATATTCATTGTCGTGTTTATTATAATCATAGTCGGGGTTTTATAATCATAGTCGTGGTTGATATAATAATGGTAGTGGTTGATATAATAATGGTAGTGGTTGTTATAATCATGGTCGTGGTTGTTATAATCATGGTCGTAGTTGTTATAATCATGGTCTTGGCTGTTACAGTCATGGTCGTTGTTGCTATAATCATAGTCGTGGTTATGATCATAGTCGTGGTTGTTATATGATCATGGTCGTTGTTGTTATAATAATGTTCGTGGGTGTTATAATCTTAGATGTGGTTGTTATAATCATGGTCGTGGTTGTTATAATCATGGTCGTGGTGGTTATATTCATGGTCGTGGTTGTTATAATAATGGTAGTGGTTGTTATATAAATGGTCGTGGTTGTTATAATCATGGTCGTACTTGTAATAATCAGAGTCGTGGTTGTTATAATCATAGTCGTGGTTGAGATAATAAAGTCTGTGGTTGTTATAATCATGGTCGTGGTGGTTATAATCATGGTCGAGGTTGTTATAATCATGGTCGTGGTTGTTATAATCATGGTCGTGATTGTTATAATCATATTCGTGGTTTTCATAATCTCGGTCATGGTTGTTATAATTATAGTCGTCGTTGTTATAATCATGGTCGTGGTTATTACATTTATGGTCCTGGTTGTTAATTTCATGGTTGTGGTTGTTATATTCATAGTCGTTGTTGTTATAATCATGTTTGTGGGTGTTATAATCATAGATGTGGTTGTTATAATCATGGTCGTGGTTGTTATAATCATGGTCGTGGTGGATATAACCATAGTCGTGGTTGTTATAATCATAGTCGTGGTTGTTATAATCATATTCGTGGTTGTTATATTCATGTTCGTGCTTAATATATTCATGGTCATGCTTGTTATATTCATTGTCGTGCTTGTTATAATCATAATTGTGGTTGTTATCATCATGGTCGTGGTTGTTATAATCATGGTCGTGGTTGGTATAATCATGGTCGTGGTTGTTATAATCATGGTCGTGATTGTTATAGTCATATTCGTGGTTTTCATAATCTCGGTCATGGTTGTTATAATTATAGTCGTCGCTGATATAATCATGGTCGTGGTTATTATAATTATGGTCGTGGTTGTTAATTTCATGGTTTTGGTTGTTATGTTCATAGTCGTTGTTATTATAATCATGTTTGTGGGTGTTATAATCATAGATGTGGTTGTTATAATCATGGTCGTGGTTGTTATAATCATGGTCGTGGTGGATATAACCATAGTCGTGGTTGTTATAATCAAGAGTCGTGGTTGTTATAATCATAGTCGTGGATGTTATATTCATGGTCGTGCTTGTTATATTCATGGTTATGCTTGTTATATTCATGGTCGTGCTTGTTATAATCATAGTCTTGGTTTTTATAATCATAGTCGTGGTTGATATAATACTGGTCGTGGTTGTTATAATCATGGTCGTGGTTTTTATAATCATGGTCGTCATTGTTTTAATCATATTCGTGGTGGTCATAATCTCGGTCATGGTTGTTAAAATTATAATCGTCGTTGTTATAATCATGGTCGTGGTTGTTATATTTATGGTCGTGGTTGTTATAATCATGGTCGTGGTTGTTATAATTATGGTCGTGGTTGCTATATTCATGGTTGTGATTGTAATAATCATATTCGTGGTTGTCATAATCTCGGTCATGGATGTTTTAATTATAGTAGTCGTTGTTATAATCATGGTCGTGGTTGTTATATTTATGGTCGTGGTTGTTATAATCATGGTCGTGGTTGTTATAATTATGGTCGTGGTTGCTATATTCATGGTTGTGATTGTAATAATCATATTCGTGGTTGTCATTATCTCGGTCATGGATGTTTTAATTATAGTCGTCGTTGTTATAATCATGGTCGTGGGTGTTATATTTATGGTCGTGGTTATAATAATCATGGTCGTGGTTGTTATAATCATGGTCGTGGTTGTTATATTCATGGTTGTGGTTGTTATATTCCTGGTCGTTGTTGTTATAATCATGTTCGTGGGTGTTATAATCATAGTTGTGGTTGTTACAATCATGGTCGTGGTTGTTATAATCATGGTCGTGATGGATATAATCATCGTCGTGCTTGTTATAAACATAGTCTTGGTTGTTATAATCATAGTCGTGGTTGATATAATAATGGTCGTGGTTGTTATAATCATTGCCTTGGTTACTATAATCTTAGTCGTGGTTGTTATAATTATAGTCGTTGTTGTTATAATCATGGTCGTTGTTGTTATAATCATGTTAGTGGGTGTTATAATCATAGATGTGGTTGTTATAATCATAGTCGTGGTTGTTATATGGTCGTGGTTGTTATAATCATATTTGTGGTTGTTACAATCATGGTCATGGTCGTCATAATCATATTCGTGGTTGTAATAATCATTGCTCGTGGTTGTTATAATCATGGTCGTGGTTGTTATAATCATATTCGAGGTTGTTACAATCATGGTCATGGTCGTTGTATGTATATTATGTATGCTGGATTATATATTATGTATGTATATTATGTATGTGCTCCATTTATGTAGCTAGCAGCGTGTGGCAATGTTATTACCATATCCCACATGCCTAATTAATGTGCCTGGCGACGTATGGAAGCTGCTAATGTATCACTTGCCATACGTCGTCTATAGCAGTTGACACAGGAGCCTAGCCGGGGAGAGTGCTGCTCTCCTTTGTTTTACATACTCTTATCCAGTAAACCGAACCTACAAAACTATACAGGTGTTTGTGTTCTCTCCTGTATATAGAACTTATTATTCAGAACCTAACATGGCGCAGTGCGTAGTCTTACTGGATAATTACGAGTGATAGTGCAAAGTTTGTGGAAAGCCCGATGGACTCCTCGTGCCTTGGGTCAACTCCCGCGCGCCACCTCTCCTCGAAGAATTTCAGCAACTTTGAGCAGTGTCAGTGACAGTGATTTTCTGTGAAGTGTTTAGCGCATTGTGTGTTTCGTGCCATTCATGTGTGACCTTGTTCTAAAGGATTCCCAAGGTATACGGCACGTTCTGGGCATTTGTAAGGAGTAGAGTTCAGTGCACCCTTCTCTGACCGCGTCCTGAGGGTAACTGGACTGACTGGGAGTCGCCGCGCCTCTCCCTCTACCCCCTCACAGCGTCGTCTCCACACCCCTTCACAGCTCGAGGAGACCGCTCTCACTGCCCTCGCACACACACACACACACATACATGTACTAACACTCGCTGACCGCGCGGCTTCTTTATATATATTTTATATATATAACCTACTTATCTGTGTATTTAATTAATTTTTTTGTCTGAAATCTTGTTGATACGACGGGCTGACCGGTCAACACTGATTTAAGACATGGTACACAGATGAAGTAGTTATGTCTCATGCCTTACGTAGCCGTGGACCCAGCGTCTGGATGAGTCAGGCGGATGATAGCCCCGCAGAGATGGATGACCAGGCCGGCCACGACGCTCCAGCCCCCACATCGCGCAGTCCCTCACCTCAATATTCAGCGTTGTCTCCAGAGATAATTGCTTTACTGAAGTTTATGAGAGATGAGAAACGCGAGGATGAAGCTCACAGACGTTTGGCGGATGAGCACAGAAGGCAAGCAGAGGCAGAAAGAGACCACCAACGGAGATTGGAAGACAGTGAACGGTTTGAAGCCTTGATATCTCGCCTCACTGTTAACCAAGCCCCTGGCTCTAACACTGCCTCGGTACTGACTGGTTCAGATACCTCATCCATGCTTCCTTCACGCCCCCCAGCCCCACCTAAAGCAGCAGCTCAAACACCGCCCATCTTGAAGCCTGATGTGAATTTCCAGACTTTTCGTGAATGGCGGCGACGGTGGACTGATTATTCTACAATGGTGGATCTCCAGAGTTTGTCACAGCCTAAACAACTCATCCAGCTGCGTATGTGCCTGTCCTTGGAAATTCAGCGTGTCTTGGAACATACGTTGCAGGTACCCCCAACCTCTTCGCTGTCTGTAGAGGAGGTACTGGACGTTCTACAACGGCACATCAAAGGACAGCAGAATGAAGCTCTGCGCAGGAGGGAATTGTTTAGCTGCAGACAGATGGAGGGTGAGTCTTTTAATGCCTTTTACGTACGTCTTAAGAGAGCCTCGGAAGAGGTAGATATATGTCCAGGCCACCACCAGCAGTGCGAGGAGACCCAGTTGAGGCAGGTGATCCTGATGGGTGTTAAGGACGAGGAACTTGTCCAACGCCTCACCTCCCTCGACTCTTCCTCTTCTCTTAAGGATGTGTCGACGATATGTCGCTCCTATGAGGCTGCCAGGTGTGCCACCTCTGCCATCCGTGCTCCCCCTACAGCTGTACGCGCTGTGTCCCGGTACAAGAAGGACAAGAAGTCCGTTCCTACGCCTTCGCCCACCACGTCCACGCCCGGTTTATTTTGCAACAACTGTGGTAAGCAGCACGGAACACAGGTGTGTCCAGCTGCTCAGTCTACCTGCAACAGTTGTGACCGTAAGGGCCACTGGTCACTCACAGTACCGTGCCCAGCCAAACGCGTCCAGTGCAATGTGTGCGGTCGTCTGGGCCACTATGACAAGTGTTGCCCTTCCAACAAACCCAAGGGACCGCGTCGGCGGAAGCTTCAGTCCCCTTCCACCAGAGAGGGCCGCCCACAGTCTTCCAATCAGAGGCACGACGACTCCTGACAACGCTCGAGCCACATTAGGAATGTGTGCTCCCCCCCGCGTCCCAGGACCAAAGTCCCCCAGTACATCAGCGTCATCGTGACCTACGGCGGTGTGTCATCCCGTCTTCAGATGTTGCCCGACACCGGCGCTGATGCTACAGTCATCGGTCCCCAGCATTTGCAATGCTTGGGGCTCTCTCCAAGTGATCTAGGACCGCCCCCCAAGGATCTCCGCTTTACGGCAGACGGTTCACAGATGACCCCGGCCCTAGGTTCACTCTATGCACACGTCACCTTTGGCAACAGGTCGTGTCAAGCCTGGATTGATGTGCATAATGGCGTCCCGACTCCTTTGCTGTCCTACAGACATTGCCAAGAGTTGGCCATCATCTCCCAGGACTTCCCAACACCGATTCTCGAGGTAAAACACGCCAACAGGGTGCACGAAGGGAGCAGCAACTACCCTGCTGCCGCCCTACCCCTACCTCTGGCCAGTGACACCTCTCCTTCGGTAGTTGTCCCTGCTGCTTCAAGTCTCCACGCCTTGGCTCGCCTCCACGACAGTCACTGTGGAGCCGAGGCCACCAAACGGCGTGCAAGACAGACTGTGTTCCGGCCTGGCATCGACCCCGACATCTCCAATGCTGTCCAGGTGTGTAAGCCCCGCCACGTATTACAACCCAGCCAGCAGCAGGAACCCTTTATGAGTGACGACAACCCCACCCGCCCCTTTGAGTCTGTGTCGGCCGACTATTTCTGTGTGTCAGGAAAGTCCTTCCTCGTTATCGTCGACCGTCTCTCTGGTTGGCCGGTTGTCATCAAGTGCGGTAATGACACGACGTCTGCCGCCACCATCAGCAAGTTCCGCCACTACTTCCGTGACGTGGGCGTTCCTGTACGCCTGCGAACCGACGGAGGGCCTCAGTTCACAAGCCGGGACTTTGCTGTGTTCCTTGACCGATGGGGAGTCCGGCATGTGTTGTCATCGCCCCATTACCCGCAGTCCAACGGCCACGCTGAGGCTGCTGTCAAATCCCTGAAGCACCTCATCCTTAAGGTGGCCCCTTCTGGGAACATTGACTGCGAGGCCTTCGACAGGGGTCTTCTTGAACTCCGCAACACACCTAACTACACCGGACGCTCCCCTGCCCAGGTTTTGTATGGACGCCCCCTTCGTTCTTGTGTCCCTGCTCACCCTCAATCCTTCTCCAAGGAGTGGCAGGCCAAGACAGAGGATTGTGATCGCCGAGCCGCCGAACGTGTTCAGGACGTCGTCGCCCGCTACAATGACCACGCCCGTTCTCTCCCCAGGTTGAGTGTCGGCACCCAAGTCCGTGTTCAGGACCCGACCTCCCTACGTTGGGACAAAGTAGGCGTAGTTATGGGTCTCGGCAGGTCACGGGACTACCAGGTGCGGTTACCCAGTGGTCGTGTGTGGTGGAGGAACCGCCGTTTTCTCCGCCCCGTAACAATGCCTTCTGCTGGCCCCGCCACCAGTGTTGAGTCCCATACCCTTCCCAGTGATGAAGTCCCTCGACGCTCAGAACGGATCCAAAAGAAAAGGTCCGCTCAAGACTTTGCTATGAGCGTATAGGGGGGAGGGAGGTGTATGTATATTATGTATGCTGGATTATATATTATGTATGTATATTATGTATGTGCTCCATTTATGTAGCTAGCAGCGTGTGGCAATGTTATTACCATATCCCACATGCCTAATTAATGTGCCTGGCGACGTATGGAAGCTGCTAATGTATCACTTGCCATACGTCGTCTATAGCAGTTGACACAGGAGCCTAGCCGGGGAGAGTGCTGCTCTCCTTTGTGTACATACTCTAATCCAGTAAACCGAACCTACAAAACTATACAGGTGTTTGTGTTCTCTCCTGTATATAGAACTTATTATTCAGAACCTAACAGTCGTTATAATCATATTCGTGGTTGTTGTAATCATGGTCGGGGTTGTTATAATCATAGTCGTGTTTGTTATAATCATGGTAGTGGTTATGATCATGGTGGTATTTGTTATAATCATGGTTGTGGGTGTTAAAATCATGGTCGGTGTTGCTATAATCATAGTCGTGGTTATGATCATAGTCGTGGTTGTTATAAAATCTTGGTCGCGGTTGTTATAATCATATTCGTGGTTGCTACAATCATGTTCATGGTCGTTATAATCAGATTCGTGGTTGTTATAATCTTGGTCGTGGTTGTTATAATAATAGTTGTGGTTGTAATAATCATAGTCGTGGTTGTTATAATCATGGTCGTCGTTGTTATAATCATGGTCGTGATTATTACAATCATAGTCGTGGTTGTCATAATCATGGTCATGGTTGTGAACAAGGTCTTATTTGTTGTATTCATGGTCGTATTGTTATAATCATAGTCGTGGTTGTTATAAACATGGTCGAGGTTATGATCATGGTCGTAGTTGTTATAATCATGGTTATGGGTGTTATAATCATAGTCGTGATTATTATAATCATAATTATGGTCGTTATAATCATGGTCGTGGTTGCTATAATCATGGTCGTGGTTGTTATAATAATAGTTGTGGTTGTTATAATCATAGTCGTGGTTGTTATAATCATGGTCTTTGTTGTTATAATCATAGTCGTGGTTGTTATAATCATGGTCGTGGTAGTTATAATCATGGTCGTGGTTGTTATAATCATAGTCGTGGTTGTTATAATCATAGTAGTGGTTGTTATAATCATAGTCGTGGTTGTTATATTCATAGTCGTGGTTGTTATATTCATGGTCGTGCTTGTTATATTCATTGTCGTGTTTATTATAATCCTAGTCGGGGTTTTATAATCATAGTCGTGGTTGATATAATAATGGTAGTGGTTGTTATAATCATGGTCGTGGTTGTTATAATCATGGTCGTGGTTGTTATAATCATCGTCGTGGTTGTTATAATCAAATTCGTGGTTGTCATAATCTCGGTCGTGGTTGTTATAATTATAGTCGTCGTTGTTATAATCATGGTCGTGGTTGTTATAATCATGGTCATGGTTGTTATATTCATGGTTGTGGTTGCTATAATCATAGTCGTGGTTGTTATAATCATGGTCGTGGTTGTTATAATCATGGTAGTGGATGTTATAATCATGGCCGTGGTTGTTATAATCATGGTCGCGGTTGTTATAATCATAGTTGTGGTTGTTATTATCATGTTCGTGGATGTTATAATCATAGATGTGGTTGTTATAATCAAAGTCGTGGTTATGATCAAGGTCGTATTTGTTATAATCATAATTGTGGTTGTTATAATCATGGTCGGGTTGTTATAATCATCGTCGTGGTTGATATAATCATGGTCGTGGTTGTCATAATCATGGTTGTGGTTGTTATATTCATGGTCGTTGTTATTATAATCATGTTCGTGGATGTTATAATCATAGATGTGGTTGTTATAATCATGGTCGTGGTTGATATAATAATGTCTGTAGTTGTTATAATCATGGTCGTGGTTGTTATAATCATGGTCGTGGTTGTTATAATCATGGTCGTGGTTGTTATAATCATGGTCGTGGTTGTTATAATCATAGTCGGGGTTTTATAATCATAGTCGTGGTTGATATAATAATGGTAGTGGTTGTTATAATCATGGTCGTGGTTGTTATAATCAAGGTCGTGGTTGTTATAATCTTAATTGTGGTTTTTATAATCATGGTCGTGGTTCTTATAATCATCGTCGTGGTTGATATAATCATGGTCGTGGTTGTTATAATCATGGTTGTGGTTGTTATATTCATGGTCGTTGTTATTATAATCATGTTCGTGGATGTTATAATCATAGATGTGGATGTTATAATTATGGTCGTGGTTGATATAATAATGTCTGTAGTTGTTATAATCATGGTCGTGGTTGTTATAATCATGGTCGTGGTTGCTATAATCATGGTCGTGGTTGTTATAATCATGGTCGTGATTGTTATAATCATATTCGTGGTTTTCTTATCTCGGTCATGGGTGTTATAATTATAGTCGTCGTTGTTATAATCATGGTCGTTGTTGTTATAATCATGCTAGTGGGTGCTATAATCATAGATGTGGTTGTTATAATCATAGTCGTAGTTGGTATATGGTCGTGGTTGTTATAATCATATTTGTGGATGTTACAATCATGGTCATGTTCATTATAATCATATTCGTGGTTGTTATAATCATGGATTGTGGTTGTTATAATCATGGTCGTGGTTATTATAATCATATTCGAGGTTGTTACAATCATGGTCAAGGTCGTTATAATCATATTCGTGGTTGTTATAATCATGGTCGTGGATGTTATAATCATAGTCGTGTTTGTTATATTCATGGTCGTGGTTATGATCATGGTCGTAGTTGTTATAATCATGGTCGTGGGTGCTAAAATCATGGTCGTGGTTGTTATAATCATGGTCTTGGCTGTTATAGTCATGGTCGTTGTTGCTAAAATCATAGTCGTGGTTATGATCATAGTCGTGGTTGTTATATAATTATGGTCGTGGTTGTTATAATCATATATGTGGTTGTTACAATCATGTTCATGGTCGTTATAATCATATTTTTGGTTGTTATAATAATGATCGTGGTTGTTATAATCATGGTCGTGGTTGTTATAATCATAGTCGTGGTTGTTATATTCATGGTTGTGCTTGTTATATTCATGTTCGTGGGTGTTATAATCATAGTTGTGGTTGCTATAATCATGGTTGTCTGTATTATAATCATGGTCGTGGTTGTTATAATCATAGTTGTGGTTGTAATAATCATAGTCGTGGTTGTTATAATCATGGTCGTCGTTGTTATAATCATGGTCGTGATTGTTACAATCATAGTCATGGTTGTTATAATCATGGTCATGGTTGTGATCAAGGTCTTAGTTGTAATAATCATGGTCGTATTGTTATAATCATAGTGGTGGTTGTTATGAACATGGTCTTTGTTGTTATAATCATAGTCGTGGTTGTTATAATCATAGTCGTGGTTATTATAATCATATTTGTGGTAGTTATAATCATGGTCGTGGTTGTTATAATCATGGTCGTGGTTGTTATAATCATGGTCTTTGTTGTTATAATCATAGTCGTCGTTGTTAAAATCATGGTCGTGGTAGTTGTAATCATGGTCGTGGTTGTTATAATTATAGTCGTGGTTGTCATAATCATAGTAGTGGTTGTTATAATCATATTCGAGGTTTATACAATCATGGTCATGGTCGTTATAATCATATTCGTGGTTGTTATAATCATGGTCGTGGTTGTTATAATCATAGTCGTGTTTGTTATAATCATGGTCGTGGTTATGATCATGGTCGTAGTTGTTATAATCATGGTCGTGGGTGTTAAAATCATGGTCGTTGTTGCTATAATCATAGTCGTGGTTATGATCATTGTCGTGGTTGTTATAATCATGGTCGTGTTTGTTATAATAATAGTTGTGGTTGTAATAATCAGAGTCGTGGTTGTTATAATCATGGTCGTCGTTGTTATAATCATGGTCCTGATTATTACAATCATAGTCGTGGTTGTTATAATCATGGTTATGGTTGTGATCAAGGTCTTAGTTGTTATAATCATGGTCGTATTGTTATAATCATAGTCGTGGTTGTTATAAACATGGTCGAGGTTATGATCATGGTCGTAGTTGTTATAATCATGGTTATGGGTGTTATAATCATAGTCGTGATTATTATAATCATAATTGTGGTAGTTATAATCATGGTCGTGGTTGTTATAATTATGGTCGTGGTTGTTATAATAATAGTTGTGGTTGATATAATCATAGTCGTGGTTGTTATAATCATGGTCTTTGTTGTTATAATCATAGTCGTGGTTGTTATAATCATGGTCGTGGTAGTTATTATCATGGTCGTGGTTGTTATAATCATAGTCGTGGTTGTTATAATCATAGTAGTGGTTGTTATAATCATAGTCGTGGTTGTTATATTCATGGTCATGGTTGTTATATTCATGGTCGTGCATGTTATATTCATTGTCGTGTTTATTATAATCATAGTCGGGGTTTTATAATCATAGTCGTGGTTGATATAATAATGGTAGTGGTTGTTATAATCATGGTCGTGGTTGTTATAATCATCGTCGTGGTTGTTATAATCATCGTCGGGGTTGTTATAATCAAATTCGTGGTTGTCATAATCTCGGTCGTGGTTGCTATAATTATAGTCGTCGTTGTTATAATCATGGTCGTGGTTGTTATAATCATGGTCATGCTTGCTATATTCATGGTCGTGGTTGTTATAATCATAGTCGTGGTTGTTATATTCATGGTTGTGGTTGCTATAATCATAGTCGTGGTTGTTATAATCATGGTCGTGGTTGCTATAATCATGGTAGTGGTTGTTATAATCATGGCCGTGGTTGTTATAATCATGGTCGCGGTTGTTATAATCATAGTTGTGGTTGTTATTATCATGTTCGTGGATGTTATAATCATAGATGTGGTTGTTATAATCAAAGTCGTGGTTATGATCAAGGTCGTATTTGTTATAATCATAATTGTGGTTCTTATAATCATGGTCGTGGTTGTTATAATCATCGTCGTGGTTGATATAATCATGGTCGTGTTTGTTATAATCATGGTTGTGGTTGTTATATTCATGGTCGTTGTTATTATAATCATGTTCGTGGATGTTATAATCATAGATGTGGTTGTTATAATTATGGTCGTGGTTGATATAATAATGTCTGTAGTTGTTATAATCATGGCCGTGGTAGTTATAATCATGGTCGTGGTTGTTATAATCATAGTCGTGGTTGTTATAATCATAGTAGTGGTTGTTATAATCAGAGTCGTGGTTGTTATATTCATGGTCGTGGTTGTTATATTCATGGTCGTGCTTGTTATATTCATTGACGTGTTTATTATAATCATAGTCGGGTTTTTATAATCATAGTCGTGGTTGATATAATAATGGTAGTGGTTGTTATAATCATGGTCGTGGTTGTTATAATCAAGGTCGTGGTTGTTATAATCATAATTGTGGTTCTTATAATCATGGTCGTGGTTGTTATAATCATCGTCGTGGTTGATATAATCATGGTCGTGGTTGTTATAATCATGGTTGTGGTTGTTATATTCATGGTCGTTGTTATTATAATCATGTTCGTGGATGTTATAATCATAGATGTGGTTGTTATAATTATGGTCGTGGTTGATATAATAATGTCTGTAGTTGTTATAATCATGGTCGTGGTTGTTATAATCATGGTCGTGGTTGCTATAATCATGGTCGTGGTTGTTATAATCATGGTCGTGATTGTTATAATCATATTCGTGGTTTTCTTATCTCGGTCATGGGTGTTATAATTATAGTCGTCGTTGTTATAATCATGGTCGTTGTTGTTATAATCATGTTAGTGGGTGTTATAATCATAGATGTGGTTGTTACAATCATAGTCGTAGTTGTTATATGGTCGTGGTTGTTATAATCATATTTGTGGATGTTACAATCATGGTCATGTTCATTATAATCATATTCGTGTTGTTATAATCATGGATTGTGGTTGTTATAATCATGGTCGTGGTTATTATAATCATATTCGAGGTTGTTACAATCATGGTCATGGTCGTTATAATCATATTCGTGGTTGTTATAATCATGGTCGTGGTTGTTATAATCATAGTCGTGTTTGTTATATTCATGGTCGTGGTTATGATCATGGTCGTAGTTGTTATAATCATGGTCGTGGGTGTTAAAATCATGGTCGTGGTTGTTATAATCATGGTCGTGGTTGTTATAATCATGGTCTTGGCTGTTACAGTCATGGTCGTTGTTGCTATAATCATAGTCGTGGTTATGATCATAGTCGTGGTTGTTATATAATTATGGTCGTGGTTGATATAATCATATATGTGGTTGTTACAATCATGTTCATGGTCGTTATAATCATATTTTTGGTTGTTATAATAATGATCGTGGTTGTTATAATCATGGTCGTGGTTGTTATAATCATGGTCGTGGTTGTTATAATCATAGTCGTGGTTGTTATATTCATGGTTGTGCTTGTTATATTCATGTTCGTGGGTGTTATAATCATTGTTGTGGTTGTTATAATCATGGTTGTCTGTATTATAATCATGGTCGTGGTTGTTATAATAATAGTTGTGGTTGTAATAATCATAGTCGTGGTTGTTATAATCATGGTCGTCGTTGTTATAATCATGGTCGTGATTGTTACAATCATAGTCATGGTTGTTATAATCATGGTCATGGTTGTGATCAAGGTCTTAGTTGTAATAATCATGGTCGTATTGTTATAATCATAGTGGTGGTTGTTATGAACATGGTCTTTGTTGTTATAATCATAGTCGTGGTTGTTATAATCATAGTCGTGGTTATTATAATCATATTTGTGGTAGTTATAATCATGGTCGTGGTTGTTATAATCAGGTCGTGGTTGTTATAATCATGGTCTTTGTTGTTATAATCATAGTCGTGGTTGTTAAAATCATGGTCGTGGTAGTTGCAATCATGGTCGTGGTTGTTATAATCATAGTCGTGGTTGTTATAATCATAGTAGTGGTTGTTATAATCATATTCGTGGTTGTTATATTCATGGTCGTGGTTGTTATATTCATGGTCGTGGTTGTTATAATCATCGTCGTGGTTGTTATAATCAAATTCGTGGTTGTCATAATCTCGGTCGTGGTTGTTATAATTATAGTCGTCGTTGTTATAATCATGGTCGTGGTTGTTATAATCATGGTCATGGTTGTTATATTCATGGTTGTGGTTGCTATAATCATAGTCGTAGTTGTTATAATCATGGTCGTGTTTGTTATAATCATGGTAGTGGTTGTTATAATCATGGCCGTGGTTGTTATAATCATGGTCGCGGCTGTTATAATCATAGTTGTGGTTGTTATTATCATGTTCGTGGATGTTATAATCATAGATGTGGTTGATATAATCAAAGTCGTGGTTATGATCAAGGTCGTATTTGTTATAATCATAATTGTGGTTGCTATTATCATGGTCGTGGTTGTTATAATCATCGTCGTGGTTGTTATAATCATAGTCGTGGTTGTTATAATCATGGTCCTTGTTGTTATAATCATAGTCGTGGTTGTTATAATTATAGTCGTGGTTTTTACAATCATGGTCATGGTCGTTATAATCATATTCGTGGTTGTTATAATCATGGTCGTGGTTGTTATAATCATAGTCGTGTTTGTCATAATCATGGTCGTGGTTATGATCATGGTCGTAGTTGTTACAATCATGGTCGTGGGTGTTAAAATCATGGTCGTTGTTGCTATAATCATAGTCGTGGTTATGATCAAAGTCGTGGTTGTTATATAATCTTGGTCGTGGTTGTTATAATCATATTCTTGGTTGTTACAATCATGTTCATGGAGGTTATAATCATATTCGTGGTTGTTATAATCATGGTCGTGGTTGTTATAATAATAGTTGTGGTTGTAATAATCATAGTCGTGGTTGTTATAATCATGGTCGTCGTTGTTATAATCATGGTCGTGGTGGATATAACCATAGTCGTGGTTGTTATAATCATGGTTATGGTTGTGATCAAGGTCTTAGTTGTTATAATCATGGTCGCATTGTTATAATCATAGTCGTGGTTGTTATAAACATGGTCGAGGTTATGATCATGGTCGTAGTTGTTATAATCATGGTTATGGGTGTTATAATCATAGTCGTGATTATTATAATCATAATTGTGGTAGTTATAATCATAGTCGTGGTTGTTATAATCTTGGTCGTGGTTGTTATAATCATAGTTGTGGTTGTTATAATCATAGTCGTGGTTGTTATAATCATGGTCTTTGTTGTTATAATCATAGTCGTGGTTGTTATAATCATAGTCGTGGTTGTTATAATCATAGTAGTGGTTGTTATAATCATAGTCGTGGTTGTTATATTCATGGTCGTGGTTGTTATATTCATGGTCGTGCTTGTTATATTCATTGTCGTGTTTATTGTAATCATAGTCGGGGTTTTATAATCATAGTCGTGGTTGATATAATAATGGTAGTGGTTGTTAAAATCATGGTCGTAGTTGTTATAATCATGATCGTGGTTGTTATAATCATCGTCGTGGTTGTTATAATCAAATTCGTGGTTGTCATAATCTCGGTCGTGGTTGTTATAATTATAGTCGTCGTTGTTATAATCATGGTCGTGGTTGTTATAATCATGGTCATGGATGTTATAATCATGGTAGTGGTTGTTATAATCATGGTCGTGGTTGTTATAATCATGGTAGTGGTTGTTATAATCATGGCCGTGGTTGTTATAATCATGGTCGCTGTTGCTATAATCATAGTTGTGGTTGTTATTATCATGTTCGAGGATGTTATAATCATAGATGTGGTTGTTATAATCAAAGTCGTGGTTATGATCAAGGTCGTATTTGTTATAATCATAATTGTGGTTGTTATATTCGTGGTCGTTGTTATTATAATCATGTTTGTGGATGTTATAATCATAGATGTGGTTGCTATAATCATGGTCGTGGTTGATATAATAATGTCTGTAGTTGTTATAATCATGGTCGTGGTTGTTGTAATCATGGTCGTGGTTGTTATAATCATGGTAGTGGTAGTTATTATCATGGTCGTGGTTGTTATAATCATAGTCGTGGTTGTTATAATCATAGTAGTGGTTGTTATAATCATAGTCGTGGTTGTTATATTCATGGTCATGGTTGTTATATTCATGGTCGTGCATATTATATTCATTGTCGTGTTTATTATAATCATAGTCGGGGTTTATAATCATAGTCGTGGTTGATATAATAATGGTAGTGGTTGTTATAATCATGGTCGTGGTTGTTATAATCATCGTCGTGGTTGTTATAATCATCGTCGGGGTTGTTATAATCAAATTCGTGGTTGTCATAATCTCGGTCGTGGTTGCTATAATTATAGTCGTCGTTGTTATAATCATGGTCGTGGTTGTTATAATCATGGTCATGCTTGCTATATTCATGGTCGTGGTTGTTATAATCATAGTCGTGGTTGTTATATTCATGGTTGTGGTTGCTATAATCATAGTCGTGGTTGTTATAATCATGGTCGTGGTTGTTATAATCATGGTAGTGGTTGTTATAATCATGGCCGTGGTTGATATAATCATGGTCGCGGTTGTTATAATCATAGTTGTGGTTGTTATTATCATGTTCGTGGATGTTATAATCATAGATGTGGTTGTTATAATCAAAGTCGTGGTTATGATCAAGGTCGTATTTGTTATAATCATAATTGTGGTTCTTATAATCATGGTCGTGGTTGTTATAATCATCGTCGTGGTTGATATAATCATGGTCGTGTTTGTTATAATCATGGTTGTGGTTGTTATATTCATGGTCGTTGTTATTATAATCATGTTCGTGGATGTTATAATCATAGATGTGGTTGTTATAATTATGGTCGTGGTTGATATAATAATGTCTGTAGTTGTTATAATCATGGCCGTGGTAGTTATAATCATGGTCGTGGTTGTTATAATCATAGTCGTGGTTGTTATAATCATAGTAGTGGTTGTTATAATCAGAGTCGTGGTTGTTATATTCATGGTCGTGGTTGTTATATTCATGGTCGTGCTTGTTATATTCATTGACGTGTTTATTATAATCATAGTCGGGTTTTTATAATCATAGTCGTGGTTGATATAATAATGGTAGTGGTTGTTATAATCATGGTCGTGGTTGTTATAATCAAGGTCGTGGTTGTTATAATCATAATTGTGGTTCTTATAATCATGGTCGTGGTTGTTATAATCATCGTCGTGGTTGATATAATCATGGTCGTGGTTGTTATAATCATGGTTGTGGTTGTTATATTCATGGTCGCTGTTATTATAATCATGTTCGTGGATGTTATAATCATAGATGTGGTTGTTATAATTATGGTCGTGGTTGATATAATAATGTCTGTAGTTGTTATAATCATGGTCGTGGTTGTTATAATCATGGTCGTGGTTGCTATAATCATGGTCGTGGTTGTTATAATCATGGTCGTGATTGTTATAATCATATTCGTGGTTTTCTTATCTCGGTCATGGGTGTTATAATTATAGTCGTCGTTGTTATAATCATGGTCGTTGTTGTTATAATCATGTTAGTGGGTGTTATAATCATAGATGTGGTTGTTACAATCATAGTCGTAGTTGTTATATGGTCGTGGTTGTTATAATCATATTTGTGGATGTTACAATCATGGTCATGTTCATTATAATCATATTCGTGGTTGTTATAATCATGGATTGTGGTTGTTATAATCATGGTCGTGGTTATTATAATCATATTCGAGGTTGTTACAATCATGGTCATGGTCGTTATAATCATATTCGTGGTTGTTATAATCATGGTCGTGGTTGTTATAATCATAGTCGTGTTTGTTATATTCATGGTCGTGGTTATGATCATGGTCGTAGTTGTAATAATCATGGTCGTGGGTGTTAAAATCATGGTCGTGGTTGTTATAATCATGGTCGTGGTTGTTATAATCATGGTCTTGGCTGTTATAGTCATGGTCGTTGTTGCTTTAATCATAGTCGTGGTTATGATCATAGTCGTGGTTGTTATATAATTATGGTCGTGGTTGATATAATCATATATGTGGTTGTTACAATCATGTTCATGGTCGTTATAATCATATTTTTGGTTGTTATAATAATGATCGTGGTTGTTATAATCAAGGTCGTGGTTGTTATAATCATGGTCGTGGTTGTTATAATCATAGTCGTGGTTGTTATATTCATGGTTGTGCTTGTTATATTCATGTTCGTGGGTGTTATAATCATTGTTGTGGTTGTTATAATCATGGTTGTCTGTATTATAATCATGGTCGTGGTTGTTATAATAATAGTTGTGGTTGTAATAATCATAGTCGTGGTTGTTATAATCATGGTCGTCGTTGTTATAATCATGGTCGTGATTGTTACAATTATAGTCATGGTTGTTATAATCATGGTCATGGTTGTGATCAAGGTCTTAGTTGTAATAATCATGGTCGTATTGTTATAATCATAGTGGTGGTTGTTATGAACATGGTCTTTGTTGTTATAATCATAGTCGTGGTTGTTATAATCATAGTCGTGGTTATTATAATCATATTTGTGGTAGTTATAATCATGGTCGTGGTTGTTATAATCAGGTCGTGGTTGTTATAATCATGGTCTTTGTTGTTATAATCATAGTCGTGGTTGTAAAAATCATGGTCGTGGTAGTTGTAATCATGGTCGTGGTTGTTATAATCATAGTCGTGGTTGTTATAATCATAGTAGTGGTTGTTATAATCATATTCGTGGTTGTTATATTCATGGTCGTGGTTGTTATATTCATGGTCGTGGTTGTTATAATCATCGTCGTGGTTGTTATAATCATAGTCGTGGTTGTTATAATCATGGTCCTTGTTGTTATAATCATAGTCGTGGTTGTTATAATCATAGTCGTGGTTTTTACAATCATGGTCATGGTCGTTATAATCATATTCGTGGTTGTTATAATCATGGTCGTGGTTGTTATAATCATAGTCGTGTTTGTTATAATCATGGTCGTGGTTATGATCATGGTCGTAGTTGTTACAATCATGGTCGTGGGTGTTAAAATCATGGTCGTTGTTGCTATAATCATAGTCGTGGTTATGATCATAGTCGTGGTTGTTATATAATCTTGGTCGTGGTTGTTATAATCATATTCGTGGTTGTTACAATCATGTTCATGGAGGTTATAATCATATTCGTGGTTGTTATAATCATGGTCGTGGTTGTTATAATAATAGTTGTGGTTGTAATAATCATAGTCGTGGTTGTTATAATCATGGTCGTCGTTGTTATAATCATGGTCGTGGTGGATATAACCATAGTCGTGGTTGTTATAATCATGGTTATGGTTGTGATCAAGGTCTTAGTTGTTATAATCATGGTCGCATTGTTATAATCATAGTCGTGGTTGTTATAAACATGGTCGAGGTTATGATCATGGTCGTAGTTGTTATAATCATGGTTATGGGTGTTATAATCATAGTCGTGATTATTATAATCATAATTGTGGTAGTTATAATCATGGTCGTGGTTGTTATAATCTTGGTCGTGGTTGTTATAATCATAGTTGTGGTTGTTATAATCATAGTCGTGGTTGTTATAATCATGGTCTTTGTTGTTATAATCATAGTCGTGGTTGTTATAATCATTGTCGTGGTTGTTATAATCATAGTAGTGGTTGTTATAATCATAGTCGTGGTTGTTATATTCATGGTCGTGGTTGTTATATTCATGGTCGTGCTTGTTATATTCATTGTCGTGTTTATTGTAATCATAGTCGGGGTTTTATAATCATAGTCGTGGTTGATATAATAATGGTAGTGGTTGTTAAAATCATGGTCGCAGTTGTTATAATCATGGTCGTGGTTGTTATAATCATCGTCGTGGTTGTTATAATCAAATTCGTGGTTGTCATAATCTCGGTCGTGGTTGTTATAATTATAGTCGTCGTTGTTATAATCATGGTCGTGGTTGTTATAATCATGGTCATGGATGTTATAATCATGGTAGTGGTTGTTATAATCATGGTCGTGGTTGTTATAATCATGGTAGTGGTTGTTATAATCATGGCCGTGGTTGTTATAATCATGGTCGCTGTTGCTATAATCATAGTTGTGGTTGTTATTATCATGTTCGTGGATGTTATAATCATAGATGTGGTTGTTATAATCAAAGTCGTGGTTATGATCAAGGTCGTATTTGTTATAATCATAATTGTGGTTGTTATATTCGTGGTCGTTGTTATTATAATCATGTTTGTGGATGTTATAATCATAGATGTGGTTGCTATAATCATGGTCGTGGTTGATATAATAATGTCTGTAGTTGTTATAATCATGGTCGTGGTTGTTGTAATCATGGTCGTGGTTGTTATAATCATGGTAGTGGTAGTTATTATCATGGTCGTGGTTGTTATAATCATAGTCGTGGTTGTTATAATCATAGTAGTGGTTGTTATAATCATAGTCGTGGTTGTTATATTCATGGTCATGGTTGTTATATTCATGGTCGTGCATATTATATTCATTGTCGTGTTTATTATAATCATAGTCGGGGTTTATAATCATAGTCGTGGTTGATATAATCATGGTAGTGGTTGTTATAATCATGGTCGTGGTTGTTATAATCATCGTCGTGGTTGTTATAATCATCGTCGGGGTTGTTATAATCAAATTCGTGGTTGTCATAATCTCGGTCGTGGTTGCTATAATTATAGTCGTCGTTGTTATAATCATGGTCGTGGTTGTTATAATCATGGTCATGCTTGCTATATTCATGGTCGTGGTTGTTATAATCATAGTCGTGGTTGTTATATTCATGGTTGTGGTTGCTATAATCATAGTCGTGGTTGTTATAATCATGGTCGTGGTTGTTATAATCATGGTAGTGGTTGTTATAATCATGGCCGTGGTTGATATAATCATGGTCGCGGTTGTTATAATCATAGTTGTGGTTGTTATTATCATGTTCGTGGATGTTATAATCATAGATGTGGTTGTTATAATCAAAGTCGTGGTTATGATCAAGGTCGTATTTGTTATAATCATAATTGTGGTTCTTATAATCATGGTCGTGGTTGTTATAATCATCGTCGTGGTTGATATAATCATGGTCGTGTTTGTTATAATCATGGTTGTGGTTGTTATATTCATGGTCGTTGTTATTATAATCATGTTCGTGGATGTTATAATCATAGATGTGGTTGTTATAATTATGGTCGTGGTTGATATAATAATGTCTGTAGTTGTTATAATCATGGCCGTGGTAGTTATAATCATGGTCGTGGTTGTTATAATCATAGTCGTGGTTGTTATAATCATAGTAGTGGTTGTTATAATCAGAGTCGTGGTTGTTATATTCATGGTCGTGGTTGTTATATTCATGGTCGTGCTTGTTATATTCATTGACGTGTTTATTATAATCATAGTCGGGTTTTTATAATCATAGTCGTGGTTGATATAATAATGGTAGTGGTTGTTATAATCATGGTCGTGGTTGTTATAATCAAGGTCGTGGTTGTTATAATCATAATTGTGGTTCTTATAATCATGGTCGTGGTTGTTATAATCATCGTCGTGGTTGATATAATCATGGTCGTGGTTGTTATAATCATGGTTGTGGTTGTTATATTCATGGTCGCTGTTATTATAATCATGTTCGTGGATGTTATAATCATAGATGTGGTTGTTATAATTATGGTCGTGGTTGATATAATAATGTCTGTAGTTGTTATAATCATGGTCGTGGTTGTTATAATCATGGTCGTGGTTGCTATAATCATGGTCGTGGTTGTTATAATCATGGTCGTGATTGTTATAATCATATTCGTGGTTTTCTTATCTCGGTCATGGGTGTTATAATTATAGTCGTCGTTGTTATAATCATGGTCGTTGTTGTTATAATCATGTTAGTGGGTGTTATAATCATAGATGTGGTTGTTACAATCATAGTCGTAGTTGTTATATGGTCGTGGTTGTTATAATCATATTTGTGGATGTTACAATCATGGTCATGTTCATTATAATCATATTCGTGGTTGTTATAATCATGGATTGTGGTTGTTATAATCATGGTCGTGGTTATTATAATCATATTCGAGGTTGTTACAATCATGGTCATGGTCGTTATAATCATATTCGTGGTTGTTATAATCATGGTCGTGGTTGTTATAATCATAGTCGTGTTTGTTATATTCATGGTCGTGGTTATGATCATGGTCGTAGTTGTAATAATCATGGTCGTGGGTGTTAAAATCATGGTCGTGGTTGTTATAATCATGGTCGTGGTTGTTATAATCATGGTCTTGGCTGTTATAGTCATGGTCGTTGTTGCTTTAATCATAGTCGTGGTTATGATCATAGTCGTGGTTGTTATATAATTATGGTCGTGGTTGATATAATCATATATGTGGTTGTTACAATCATGTTCATGGTCGTTATAATCATATTTTTGGTTGTTATAATAATGATCGTGGTTGTTATAATCAAGGTCGTGGTTGTTATAATCATGGTCGTGGTTGTTATAATCATAGTCGTGGTTGTTATATTCATGGTTGTGCTTGTTATATTCATGTTCGTGGGTGTTATAATCATTGTTGTGGTTGTTATAATCATGGTTGTCTGTATTATAATCATGGTCGTGGTTGTTATAATAATAGTTGTGGTTGTAATAATCATAGTCGTGGTTGTTATAATCATGGTCGTCGTTGTTATAATCATGGTCGTGATTGTTACAATTATAGTCATGGTTGTTATAATCATGGTCATGGTTGTGATCAAGGTCTTAGTTGTAATAATCATGGTCGTATTGTTATAATCATAGTGGTGGTTGTTATGAACATGGTCTTTGTTGTTATAATCATAGTCGTGGTTGTTATAATCATAGTCGTGGTTATTATAATCATATTTGTGGTAGTTATAATCATGGTCGTGGTTGTTATAATCAGGTCGTGGTTGTTATAATCATGGTCTTTGTTGTTATAATCATAGTCGTGGTTGTAAAAATCATGGTCGTGGTAGTTGTAATCATGGTCGTGGTTGTTATAATCATAGTCGTGGTTGTTATAATCATAGTAGTGGTTGTTATAATCATATTCGTGGTTGTTATATTCATGGTCGTGGTTGTTATATTCATGGTCGTGGTTGTTATAATCATCGTCGTGGTTGTTATAATCATAGTCGTGGTTGTTATAATCATGGTCCTTGTTGTTATAATCATAGTCGTGGTTGTTATAATCATAGTCGTGGTTTTTACAATCATGGTCATGGTCGTTATAATCATATTCGTGGTTGTTATAATCATGGTCGTGGTTGTTATAATCATAGTCGTGTTTGTTATAATCATGGTCGTGGTTATGATCATGGTCGTAGTTGTTACAATCATGGTCGTGGGTGTTAAAATCATGGTCGTTGTTGCTATAATCATAGTCGTGGTTATGATCATAGTCGTGGTTGTTATATAATCTTGGTCGTGGTTGTTATAATCATATTCGTGGTTGTTACAATCATGTTCATGGAGGTTATAATCATATTCGTGGTTGTTATAATCATGGTCGTGGTTGTTATAATAATAGTTGTGGTTGTAATAATCATAGTCGTGGTTGTTATAATCATGGTCGTCGTTGTTATAATCATGGTCGTGGTGGATATAACCATAGTCGTGGTTGTTATAATCATGGTTATGGTTGTGATCAAGGTCTTAGTTGTTATAATCATGGTCGCATTGTTATAATCATAGTCGTGGTTGTTATAAACATGGTCGAGGTTATGATCATGGTCGTAGTTGTTATAATCATGGTTATGGGTGTTATAATCATAGTCGTGATTATTATAATCATAATTGTGGTAGTTATAATCATGGTCGTGGTTGTTATAATCTTGGTCGTGGTTGTTATAATCATAGTTGTGGTTGTTATAATCATAGTCGTGGTTGTTATAATCATGGTCTTTGTTGTTATAATCATAGTCGTGGTTGTTATAATCATAGTCGTGGTTGTTATAATCATAGTAGTGGTTGTTATAATCATAGTCGTGGTTGTTATATTCATGGTCGTGGTTGTTATATTCATGGTCGTGCTTGTTATATTCATTGTCGTGTTTATTGTAATCATAGTCGGGGTTTTATAATCATAGTCGTGGTTGATATAATAATGGTAGTGGTTGTTAAAATCATGGTCGCAGTTGTTATAATCATGGTCGTGGTTGTTATAATCATCGTCGTGGTTGTTATAATCAAATTCGTGGTTGTCATAATCTCGGTCGTGGTTGTTATAATTATAGTCGTCGTTGTTATAATCATGGTCGTGGTTGTTATAATCATGGTCATGGATGTTATAATCATGGTAGTGGTTGTTATAATCATGGTCGTGGTTGTTATAATCATGGTAGTGGTTGTTATAATCATGGCCGTGGTTGTTATAATCATGGTCGCTGTTGCTATAATCATAGTTGTGGTTGTTATTATCATGTTCGTGGATGTTATAATCATAGATGTGGTTGTTATAATCAAAGTCGTGGTTATGATCAAGGTCGTATTTGTTATAATCATAATTGTGGTTGTTATATTCGTGGTCGTTGTTATTACAATCATGTTTGTGGATGTTATAATAATAGATGTGGTTGCTATAATCATGGTCGTGGTTGATATAATAATGTCTGTAGTTGTTATAATCATGGTCGTGGTTGTTGTAATCATGGTCGTGGTTGTTATAATCATGGTCGTGGTTGTTATAATCATGGTCGTGATTGTTATAATCATATTCGTGGTTTTCTTATCTCGGTCATGGTTGTTATAATTATAGTCGTCGTTGTCATAATCATGGTCGTGGTTATTATATTTATTTTCTTGGTTGTTAAATTCATGGTTGTGGTTGTTATATTCATAGTCGTGTTTGTTATGATTATGTTTGTGGGTGTTATAATCATAGAGATGGTTGTTATAATCATGGTCGTGGTTGTTATAATCATGGTCGTGGTGGATATAACCATAGTCGTGGTGGATATAACCATAGTCGTGGTTGTTATAATCATATTCGAGGTTGTTTCATTCATGGTCATGGTCGTTATAATCATATTCGTGGTTGTTATAATCATGGTCGTGGTTGTTAAAATCATAGTCGTGTTTGTTATAATCATGGTCGTGGTTATGATCATGGTCGTAGTTGTTATAATCATGGTCGTGGGTGTTAAAATCATGGTCGTTGTTGCTATAATCATAGTCGTGGTTATGATCATAGTCGTGGTTGTTATAATCATGGTCGTGGTTGTTATAATAATAGTTGTGGTTGTAATAATCATAGTCGTGGTTGTTATAATCATGGTCGTCGTTGCTATAATCATCGTCGTGATTATTACAATCATAGTCGTGGTTGTTATAATCATGGTTATGGTTGTTATCAAGGTCTTAGTTGTTATAATCACGGTCGTATTGTTATAATCATTGTCGTGGTTGTTATAAACTTGGTCGTGGTTCTGATCATGGTCGTAGTTGTTATAATCATGGTTATGGGTGTTATAATCATAGTCGTGATTATTATAATCATAAATGTGGTAGTTATAATCATGGTCGTGGTTGTTAAAATCATGGTCGTGGTTGTTATAATCATAGTCGTGGTTGTTATAATCATAGTAGTGGTTGTTATAATCATAGTCGTGGTTGTTATATTCATGGTCGTGGTTGATATATTCATGGTCGTGCTTGTTATATTCATTGTCGTGTTTATTATAATCATAGTCGGGGTTTTATAATCATAGTCGTGGTTGATATAATAATGGTAGTGGTTGTTATAATCATGGTCGTGGTTGTTATAATCATGGTCGTGGTTGTTATAATCATCGTCGGGGTTGTTATAATCAAATTCGTGGTTGTCATAATCTCGGTCGTGGTTGTTATAATTATAGTCGTCGTTGTTATAATCATGGTCGTGGTTCTTATAATCATGGTCAAGCTTGTTATATTCATGGTCGTGGTTGTTATAATCATAGTCGTGGCTGTTATATTCATGGTTGTGGTTGCTATAATCATAGTCGTGGTTGTTATAATCATGGTCGTGGTTGTTATAATCATGGTAGTGGTTGTTATAATCATGGCCGTGGTTGTTATAATCATGGTCGCGGTTGTTATAATCATAGTTGTGGTTGCTATTATCATGTTCGTGGATGTTATAATCATAGATGTGGTTGTTATAATCAAAGTCTTGGTTATGATCAAGGTCGTATTTGTCATAATCATAATTGTGGTTGTTATAATCATGGTCGTAGTTGTTGTAATCA